>JAJEKB010021111.1:551430-593939 GCA_022393335.1 Macrotrachela quadricornifera | reverse complement strand
TGTTCAACATGGTCATCCTGCTACGATTTTCGAACCGCTGATGACAAAAGTTTCTGCGCAATGAAATATTCAAATATACGGTATCTACTTTTTATTAGGCTTTTACGAAATAAAAGGCTTTATAAATAATGAAATGTAATATTTGAAAATTTGGACCATCGGCCTTATGTTCTGTACTTGATCAGTGTACAGCTAATGGTCAATGTCCATCGAACACTTCAGTGTGTGTCATCAATAGTTGCTGTGCTCCACGAGCTGTCTGCTTACCATTATCTCTCGTTGGTATTTGTTCTCAACTAAACGGTAAGATGGATACAACTGACAATATAACTAATAAAAGAAAATTGTAAAAAACAATTCTCGAAAAGACTCTTTTATAATTATTTAGGTGCCACCTCTACGACAACATCCTATGGACAATCAACAACAATATCAAGCACTGCTGCAGCACGAATAACAACAACCACCAGCACAACACGAACAACAACGACCACCAGCACAACACGAAAAGCAACAACCACCAGCACAACACGAAAAGCAACAACCACCAGCACAACACGAAAAGCAACAACCACCAGCACAACGCGAACAACAACAAGCACTGCTGCATTGCGAACGACAACAACCATCAGCACAACACGAACAACAACAACTACCAGCACAACACAAACAACAACAACTACCAGCACACCACGAACAACAACAACTACCAGCACAACACGAACAACAACAAGCACTGCTGCAATATGGACAACACCAACAATAAGTAATAGAAAAAAGAAGTTCTTCGCCACACTAGAGAAAGATCGCCATCCATTTATGGATTGCTTTCTAAGAAAAAACATCTGTTTTGGTCTCCTAGATTATTTGGATCCCATGTCGAATGTCTTGTGGATACCTCTCTTCTGAAAAAGTAATCTGTCATATTTTGATCGAGAAACGACGATTTTCGATGTTTTCCTGTATAATCATTCTCCTTCATTTTTGATCTGTCTACAGAAAAATCCCTGTTCAACGCCTATTTTGATCGAAAAGTGATCTCTTCTAATTTTTTTTATTCTGCAAAGTTGATCGTTCTCTCTCGATATGTTTATGCAGAAGAACAAAATAGGTCACTTTTTGAGCCAAAAAAGGTTATTGTTTGACGGAAAGAAGTCATTTTCCGATTAAAATAGGCTTGAAGGTGGTTCTTTTATATAAGAGTACATTCAGCAGTTCGAAGGTATTTGACATGAAAACAGAACGCACACATCTGCAAGACATCCAACGTAGGGTCAAAAGTAATCTAGAACAAGAATAAAAATCGGTTTTTTACGAAAGGTGTGGCATAACTCTAATTTGTTCTTTTCGATTTGAAGTCTAGCAATAATCAATGAATACAGAAAAGCAAGCACTGCCGATCTGCATAAGGACAAGAGCAGTTTTGTGCAGATCGAAAGAGCTTCCTTTAGTCTAATTAGCCAGGTCGATCGAAACGGCTACCACTTACAATCCATCTTACAGTGGTAAACGGTGAAAATACGGCCCGTAAACGATCCGTATTTTCCCGTACTACTGCACCCAGAAATACGAAGTTAATTGTATCTGTATCGTAAACGAGTTGTAGTCGGGCGTCTATGGTGTTTTTTTCAGTCAGAACCCAGTAGGGAGTTCTTGGCTGTATTCGACAGTGAAAAATACCTATTTTAACCGTTGACAGATAGTTTGTCCCAGTCAATTTCCTGTGCTGCTATTATGTATCACTTTCGAAATATCCGGAGTTTGCTTGCATTCTATTCGGATAAATTGACTTTTCAGTACTATTTATTTTGATTGATCCGCTGTTGTTAATTTTCTATTTTGATTGGTTAATTTCCATGCACTGTTCTGTCTGATTCATTGGTAATCTCATAATTCTACATTTCTATACAGAAAAGGTGCACTTACTCGCTATACTCCCCATACTGAGTACTCTTAATACCACCTATAATACTATGCTCTACATATTCCCTTTCTTCCTGACTGTGACAATTTCTGGTAGAAAAGATGTTAGCGATGATGGCATTACGCTTTATTATATTTCTTCTATATCGAGAATCGCATCGCTTTCATACAAAACAGTGTTTATATACTCGCACATCGGAGAGAAGAAAAGAATATGAAAGGAAAGACAGAATGCACTTAACTGGGGTCGTTACATTGACATATTTCAAAAACCGTCTTATAGTTCGGAACGCACACTTACTTCTTAGTTCAGTTAGAATAACTAGATTATAAGTAAAGCAAGCTTATTTTAGCAGAAAATAACATAAAAAGTTACATGTCTGTTAAAATAAAACCTCTGAGAAATGAGTGCATTCTGCGTTTCCTCTCCATAATACTCTCTTACATCCGAGTGTAATCTATACGAATATGAAATTAGATTTGCTCAATATTATTTTCAAATTCGAGAAAACAAATGTTCATCAAAACAGGTCGTTCTTTATTGGTGCATAATTATAGGGTCAATATGATATTTTTGTACAAAAGTAATTGATCTATTTTTGGTTATAATATTAGATTTTCTTGGTCAAAATACCACCTAAGTTCTATGTTTTTGGATACAAACTTTGAAAGCAAGAGAGAAATGTTTTTATAATGACGAATTCGAATGGAAGACACTTTTTACTAGAAATTGAGAGATTTGCGAGATTCGTGCATCATTTCATCACGGAGATAAAGACCATGTCATAATCATCAACAATCGAATAGAACAGATTTAAGTCGTGTCTGTGCATTTCAGTACAAAGAAAAAGTAACATATATTGTGACACTGTCTGTATCTCTGTGATGAAATGATGCACGAATCTCGCAAATCTCTCAATTTCTAGTAAAAAGTGTCTTCTATTCGAATTCGTCATTATAAAATCATATCTCTCTTGCTTTCAAAGTTTGTATCCAAAAACATGGAACTTAGGTGGTATTTTGACCAAGAAAATCTAATAATATAACTAAAGATAGATATTTTTTCAATGGTTTTCAAATGAAAATGTTTAGAAACAACTTGTCTACCTGTCCACGCAATTTTTCAGGCAAACTAATGTTACTTTTGTACAAAAATATCATATTGATCCAACAACTATGTATCAATAAAGAACGACTTGTTTTGACGAACATTTGTTTTCTCAAACTTGAAAATGATATTAGGCAAATCTAATTTCATATTTGAACAGTGCAATCTCGAATACATGCTGTCACATGGAAGTTTCTTCACACAACACTGTAAAGCGATAGAGAATAATCGAATAACTGAGTTTGAAGAGAAAAATCTATAATTTTGCATGGTACTGTATATATTGGAGAAATTGAACAATGGAAATTCTTATTGCTGATAAATGTGAAAGAGAATAGATGTCGTTGTACTAAGAAAAAATATAGATTCATTTGCTTCAAAGAAGTAAAATCAGATGAAGCACCTCTAACCGACGGAAACATCAAGCCTTTTGTGCCCTCTTTTAGCTTTTGTCAACTGGACGACAATTACGTATAATTTAACATCAGCTAATTTAGTCAACGCCGTGAGAAACTGTTGGAGTAGTAATTCATATGAGAACTACGGGAGTGTTACCTGGCCTCCTGCATCATCTATAGGTTATTTTTGGAACGATACATTATCTAACGATAGTTCACAAGCTGTTACCAATATTACAATCAAATTTGCAATAGGAGAGCAATGTAAAAATAATGGGAATGCAATGGGAATTTATTCAACGTTTCTTAATGGTAACATGATATCATTGTTTGAAACACCGTACTTATGTCGATGTCCTACAATAAGCAATAGAATCACATTGTCTCTTCCGAAAACATATTATATATTCGGCGGTACAAACATATTTTTAATCGGGAATATAACTAATGACCAATTTGGACTACATAATTTTGATCCATCTGTTGGAGACTTGAATGCTGCATACGTTATAGTGCAAAAACAATAATCTTTTTATTTTCACTAAACTTTTTTTGATATTTTTAATCTAGATGTAAGTCAATTCGACCTACTTCATATAAAATAAATGAGTGATTCTTATTATTATTATATCGTTGGAGATAAAGTCATAGGTGTGTATTATCTTGGCTGAGAAAAATCCTAAAAAGACTGATGTATTATGCAACCTTAAAAGTACGATACTCCATTGGAATCTCTATGGTGAGAGTGATGACTTCTCCCGATAGCTGTATACTTCTGGAATTCTGCTGAATATCTGTATTTGTTTGATTTTTTGGACTTCTATAGTGTTTCCATTTTCTGAATTTTGGTGGACTTACAGAAATATCGTTGTTTTCTTTTATTTACTGCCGGAAGACTAATCAGCACGAACGGCGAAAAATTCAAGTATGCGGTTCCAAAATCCTAAGAAATAGTGTGAAACAATTAATATTTGTGATACAGTTTACAGGATGCCTTTAATGCACTCGGATTTTGAATTTGATCTATCTTCAAATGGGATAAGTTGATTTCTCAAGGTATTCGAAGACAGTTTCAACCAATCGATTCGAAAAAAACGTATTGTAACGAATTTTAAAGATGGAATATTTCGTCACTGTTGCAGGATTTATTTTATTTTATTGTGATCACTATGACAAACTGGTGGAATAGCGTTATCGCTATCCTCGGTATATGATGTTCACTTCACTACTCAATCATCCAATTGTGTTCATATCGGACAACACATTACATTATATAAAAGAACAAAAAGGAAAGAGAAAGGAGAGAACATCGATATAACAAAAAGATGAAAGATAAAACGACGCATACGCAATATTGATAGTGAGGATTTCCCCACAGAAAGGGTATTATGCAAGAATGATATTATATAAGAGTAATATCATGTAAGAGTAGTGTGCCTATCGGCACACGGATATCTGTTGCTTTAGAATAAAAGCGTCATATTTCAGTCTAGAATTGTTAAGTTTTGTGTCTCTGCATTACTTAACTGAACCAATTAGAAGGAGAAACTTGAAAAAATAGAACTTGTTGACTCAAATTTAGAAGCTAATCTATTTAGGTTTATCCTTGTGCTGTAGTATATTGCGTGTGATGGTGAGTGAGTATAACTACCACAATATGTCGGTATCTCAAAATTGTTAATAAAGATTATCGGTCTCCAGACGTTTCGCCGCGGTTATACCGAACATCCGTATTTGACACCGGATGTTTGGAAAGCAAATATATGGATGTTCGAAACAAAATAAATAGTGTGCAAAACGGGCTTGGATATAGAGTGGTAGATGAAGGAGAAGAGGTCTCATAATCTGGAGAGTAAAAACTCGAAAAATATAATAATATCAGTCATCTCGATGAAAAGTGAACACGAAATGCGAGTTTGTCGTCTGCCTATTGATAGTTAATTATTTACGCTTCGATTGGATACAATAGTCAGTTTGTTCCTTGTTTCGGTGACGGCGGCGTATCATACAAATACATGGGGTGATCCAAAAGTTCTTGTAACTGCTCTTGATTATTTTTATTAGATGTAGCCGAGGACTTTTTTTGTAATACTTAAATACTACAGGGGCTGATCTATTAACTACGGGGATTCGATACTTCTCGTTTACTTTTGCTAAATTTGAGGCTTAGTTTTTCGGCAACATGTATTTTTAGATAGATACAATAAATATTCGATTCTATATCTTACAAGATTTAAACTTGGAGTTAATGCAAAGCAAATTCATAAGGAATTGTGTGATGCTTGGGGTAAAAGTTGTGTGGCTTACACAACAGTAGCTGAATGGACATAACGCTTTAATCAAGGTAGAACTTCTATTGAAGATCATTCAAGATCTAGTTGACCAGTAACCGAAGCATCTGATCGTAATATTGAAGCTATTCGAACATTAATTGATGAAAATCCACATATTAGCATTAGGTATATGGCCTTTGAAACTGGTTTATCAAATGAAACTATTAGTAGAATTATTCATGATGATTAAAAACTTAAAAAGTTGTGTGCAAGATGGATACCACATCAATTGACAGAAAAAAACAAACAACAACAAATGCAAATCTGTCAAGAAAATCTTGCAAAGTTGGATCTTTCATCGTGATATTGGCTCAAAACAGTCCAATACGGGTTGGTGTTCGGAAGGTACAAGTCCACCAACAGTGGTTCGACGAAATCAATACGATCAGAAAAACATGTTTATGATATTTTTTGTACAACCGGATCAGAATTTATTCATATGCTTGAACGTGGTGATTCAATAGCTAGTGATTATTACAAAGATAATTGTTTGGAACCATTATTTGACAATACCAAGCAACAAAGACCAAAATCTGGTTTGCATGCCATAAAATTGCATCATGATCATGCAAAACCCCATCAAACAGAAGTTATTAAAATATTTCTTCAACAATAAAGAGTCATGCAGTTACCTCACCCACCTTATTCGCCTGACTTGGCACCATCAGATTTTTGGTTATTTAGTTATTTAAAACAACAATTAGTTACTTGTTCTGATACTGGAAGTTTAAAAGAGCTGTAACCAAGATAATACACGATATATCACAAAATGAATTTCGAAAGACATTTTAACAAATTGATTCAGCGATTGCAACTTTGCATAAGCAACAAGGGCGAGTACTCCGAACACTTAATGAAATAAGTTTTTTGTAAAGTTCATTTATTCATTAAAAAGATAGATGTTACGAGAACTTTTGGATCACCCTATGTAAAAAAAATCAATTTAATCAAAAATATGAAGAATATAAAAAGAAATATCTCATCAAGTTTTTAATCTCTACTGTTTAAAATATCAATTCAAGAATGAAACATTTGAAATCAATTGATTTTAAATTTAAAAGAACAAGTTCAACCATTGTAATTAATCAATCAAAAGAGTCTCATTTTATTTCTTTCACATTTGCGTCCAATAATAATCAAGAATTTTAAAAAGTGAAGAGTATCTTTATGGGAAGATTTCATGTACAAACTCGCATGTTATACTAAAAAATTTCAAAATTTGTATTTCTATCCATGCATTTAGAAAACGCAACTCAACGCGTGTGTTGATGTTTTGTATTTACATGCAAAAAATGAAAATATTTCATATAGTTTGCATACATGGACTATGGTGATTTAAAAAATATTTTCCATGTCGATGCTGGTTTTAGAAAATTTTTTGCAAATATACGCGTTTATCTGACTCTCACATTTGACTGCGAAATATGTTTCTTATCTAATCAATAGATCTATAAATATCTTCTCTCAATTTGTATTTTCAATTTTAGCTACTCTTTCAAGAAATTCTTCTATTGAATATATAAATAAACATTTATAAATGTTTAATAATTTAACCAAAAAAATAATGGCACTGTTTCGAGTGTAAAAGATCTTTACATGGGTAGAATCGACTTGTAACCTCTACACTTGCTTCAAACAATGAAGATTGCTATAAAATGTATATGCTTCTAAATAGAAAAATTATAACTATCTGACTAGACAAATGTTCCAAACCATTATCTCAAAAATTTTGATATTATTGTTGATTCACTATATCATTGAACTCTGATTGTGCAACTAATGACAGCCATAACATTTATTCAGTTTTAGTTTAGCTTTTTCAACTATATCACATATCATAGAGAGATAATCCTACAAAAAGTATTGATAAAAAAAAACGTAGAAAGTTGTTATCTTTCATATAAGACACATATTCTATATATAGTTTGGTGAATGTGTTGATGAAAGAAAGGATAAGCCATACATGTAAAAGAACACATGATTTACTATTCTATACTTTTCTAGATGCTTTTTACTCGGTTTACAATCGTCCATCTTCGAAATAGAAAATTTTCTATATCCATTTTATTATTGAAACGATCAGAATAATTTTCATGGTATTCTCGCTCAGTAAATATTTCTTCCATTCAAATCTAGATGAGCAATAAATAACAAGCTTTTCATTGAGAAAAATACTTTCTCTCTTTCAAATCTTTTTATGTACTCAAAAAGTTCATACACTCTAGAATCGGTCAATGTACCCGTTTACACAGTAACTTTTGACAATCACATTCAATTGTGCTAAAATGTTGTGCACAAAATTGTCTCATCAATATCTCGCCCGAGAGAAGAAGATAAGAATGATCTGTCAAGAAGTGGATGAGTTTGAGAAAATACTGTAATTATTGACCAAACCATCCCTGACGGGGTACAAAGACTTTTTCAAAAAAAACAATTTTTTTTCCTCAGAATTATTCACAACATATATAAATCGACTCAGTTTTCAGCGATGATTCAAAACATGATATTACTTTTGAATCAAATTGTAGTTTTTTTAAGTGAAAGTTGCTTACACAAGAATAGCTGCCTAATTCGACTTATAGTATAAGTGTAGCTGCAATGACCACTTTCCTGTGAGTGAGAAAAAAAATAAAATTTTTATTTCGTTTATATCATTAACTGGTGGAGACTCGTGCATACTGAACGGCCGCTTTCTCTCTGTGAAAAAAATCTTTTCTAATCGCGAGAGAATTCTTAAAGGCACTTTTAGAATTCTAACTCTGTTCCGAAAAAAAGGTTATTGCATGATATTTAATTTATTTAAAAGTAACAAATATAAAAAAATCTTTGAAAACAATCATATGCTCCTTTAATCCCATCTCTACCATCACTCCTGTTCCTTTAACCTGTTAATACACACAGAGACACTTAATATTATTATATAGAAGAAGATAGTCAAGCCTATTTTTTGCTCTACAGCTCGAGCTATAACCATGTTTTTTTGACCGCTTGGACCTACCTGAAATCATCTTTTTTTGATCCCTAGGGGTAATCTAAAACCATCTTTTTGTTACCCGGTAACAGACAGACACACACTGAACATTATAATATACATAATGAATGATAACTGACCATTTTACTGTAAGTTAAAAATGATGCGTTTAGAGAATATTCCAGAAAACTCGATTAACTACCAACAAAGTAAACCTAGCAGATATAGGGTATATAAGAGATGTTATATCCTATATCTCTTATAGCTCCTATATCTTGTATAACCCATCCATCTCGTATACCCGCGATAAGCTCTCAACAAAAATGTCTTCTATCTGCGTTTCCGTCTGTATTCGTGTTTCGTGGCACTCTCACCTTGACCGCTCCCTCTTAGAATGTTCATTTAACATTCCGTGGCACCCTCATTGAGTGACACGCCCTCCGTGTATGTTTCCGTTTATATCTCCTATATCTGCTACGTTTGCTTTCTAAGTATTTAGTCGAGTTTCCGGGGATATTCTCCAAACGCATCATATGTAACTTACAGTAAAGTGGCCACTTATCATTCATTATAAATGATTTAAATGAAATAAAAATTTTATTGTTTTTCCTAACGTACAATAAAGTGGTCATTTATCATTTATTAGAAATGATATGAATCGAATAAAAATTTTATTTTTTCTAACCTATATGAAAGTGATTATTTCTTATAGATCAGATAATCAATGGTCCTAAATCTTTATTTATTTTCGAAATGAAAAATTGCTTCTGCAACTTCATTTATATTAACACTCGAATTAGGCATCTAATACTAAACAGGATCCAAACAATGCACTAAATCTGTAGTCTGAGAACAGTGCGACTAAATATGTCTCGAGTGACTATCGGTTTTAGGGTGTTCGTGATGCATGGTTTTGCCGCTACTAAAAAGAGTTATCAAATGGAGAAAATCCGAAATCGATAACTATTTATATTGATAGATTATTATGAAAATACTGATACCTCTCTCTATCATCTATCTATTATAGATCTATGAGATTACCTATGACCATAATCTCGTTAGATCCAATCCCAAATCCATTCTAAAATAACTCCTCTATAACCCAGTTTTCTAAGCTGATCACGAATCTGAGCTCAACTTCTGTGATTTCTAAATATATAATATCACTCTGAGGGTTGAGTCAATGATCATTCGATAGGGTCGCCTTCAGTGTCATCCATCCTTACTTGGCTCCCCAGGTTTTTATTGGTATAATTTATTGAGAAAAGATGTGTCGGTGATGAGATCTATGTCTTATAGAAAACTAAGGCTAGGATATCGTGCACCAAGTGAGAAAAATCCAAAATGGCACCGTCCCGATGTATAATATTTCCTTAGTTTGTTGACTGCTATCACTTCTCTTGTTTCATAAGTTGCTCACTTGAGTAGAATGAATTTGTAGACTAAAATGTTTGAGATTTTGCAGAGCTCAAATGTCCAATCCGTTGACGAGATAAGGCCAAAATGGTGATCATAGACTTTCGATAGCTCGTTTTTTCGAGAGTGTCGATCAAAATCTATTTTCTCGTCAATTCTTTTTACTTTTTGAAGTACACATAACACTCGAATTTAAATGCAAGCTTTTCACATTTATTATTAACTTATTTTGCATTTTACTGTGTCTGTGATTTCTTCCAACTATTAATTTCTTTCACCTTTATTCAGAACTGATTGAGAAACAATAGCGCAACGCTCTTTTATCCCGAAAATAACTACTACTACTTTTTTACATCATAATGAAACTCAAGACATTTCTGCTGGTTTATGTCACGATAAAATAAATGATCCATCGTATTCTTCTTTCCTTTCAAGGTATCCACTACAAAATTTGTGCATAAAATACTCTGCCGCTTCATTAACTCTTGTTGATACGATTTAATCCAAATAATGTACGCGGTATGCATCCATAAATAATACAGAATATGGCTGTTTCAGTGAGTAGACTCTTGTTTAATATGAGAGCTTAATTTGCGTATATACTCAAACGAGCTCGATCGATTCATATATAAAGATGAAATCGCAAATGAATCAACTCCTGGAGACAATGACTTCAAAGTAAGTCGACAACTGAGAATCCCAAAAATAAATGAATTCTTTCTCTCTTTATTGACTGGCTTCATCTCATCACAGAAGAACTCATGACATTTCATTGCGTCGTCTACCTTCGATTCGCAGCGGCATCACTATTGCTTGGATTGAAGATCCATTTTTGTCATCTCTGTCGTCCAAAGAATGTGATGAAACAATTATCCGTCTCAAATCCCTGAATAAATGCTATATTCTTCGCTACACAAATGTGTCAAAATGTGTTCAATATTTGAAACAAGCACGATTATACGAACACGTGATTGTTGTCTTAATTCCCAGTATAATTGCTGATATAGATATTTCTCGATTTTATCATTATCGCCAAGTAAAATCGATACTCATAGTTTCTTCTTGCAAAGAAAATGATGGATATACCCAAAACGACACTTCTAAACAGATCCAAGTTTTCGACAATTATCAATCAATGGTTATCAAATTAGAAGAATTGTTGCAAAGCACTCAAGAGTTCGATGATGGTCTCTTCACAACTTTCGATCCAAGGCAGAAAGCTGTAAAAGATGTTCGCCAGGAGCTTGGTTCATTCGTGTGGGGTCAGGTATTCAGAGGTTCGTTGTTGCTTTAACATAATTGCACAGTAGAATTTATTTGAAAATTTAATTTCTGAAGGGCACACTAGGACTTTCCCAATTAAAAAATTTGCCTTCAAAAAAAGTTATTTTAGTTTCCTATATACAATAATTTCTCAATAAGAATGTAAATGCTTTAGCATTCTTTCCTTTTCTGAAAGAAGAGGTCTAAAACACAAAAATGTTCGTCTGTCTGTTTAACCAATCCGAAAGCAGCACCATTCTGGTAGTACATTGTAGCATGTTTGCTAATAATAAACATTGATCAAAGGGTAATCCAGGATTGGAAATTCTAATCTCAGCTCACTTTCAATATTTTTAAATATTTTAAACATTTTTAATATGACAACTAATAATTTTTAATAATTATCTACAAAACTTGCTAAAAAATAATCATTTTTAGAAAATCCTATTCTGAGGTCAAAATCAGGTTTTGGCATATTTACCACAAATTTTGTGACACAAAGCTTGAATAAAGGTCATTGATGATGTGGAATCTAGATTCAAGGTCAGATTTCTGAAAAAAAAAGTGAACAAAGGTAATTAAGAAGGCGGAGTCTAAATTCAAAGTCCACTTTCAGGAGATCTAAACGTGGGCATGGCTGGCCTTGAGTGGTACTGACGAATGACTAGACGGTTATTCGAGATTTTCGTCGAATGTATGCTTCAGACAAAACTCGAATCTGTAGAGAAATTATCAAGCAGTCACGTTCGAGTGGTTGAAATTGTGTCCGAAGTTGGTAAAAATTTTGTCACAGCATACAGAAAAAAATATGACTCCGACCGGCTCTGCTTGACTTCTGAATTGATCCGGTGTGGCGAGAGAAGTTTCAACGCTGAGAATAATACACAAAGACACTTATATGATTAATATAAGATGATTTTTGGAATGGACGACATGCCGAGGGTGGTGGACCAAAGCAATCCGGACGAACGACTCGGAAACGATTGTTGAACTTTATGAGAGCGAGTCGACTGCAGAAAGGTTCAGAAAAATATAAAACATTTGCTTGAGTGACCAATTGTATAGAGAATTGAAAAACTGTTACGAAATCCAGGTCAAACATTTTTTTGTAGAGCAATATGCCATCTTTCTGAAAAGAGCTGGCGAATGCATCAGATGGCCGTTACTTGTTGATGAAACGTCTTCTAAAATGCAGTATCTTTATACTTTTTTTATCGAAAATGTATGCGATGAATAGAAGCTCTTAGCGTAATCCATGAGGGATTAAAATATGAAACACAATAGAGTCGCTTTGATAGTTCAGATCAGAGACTGGATAAGTACAAGTATACCAAGTACAAATACAAATACTTTGTACTAGTTTTATATACTTTGGTCTTTACTTAAGTATGTTGTACTTAGTGCTAGTAAAAAGTACAAATATGCTCAAGTTCTGTACTTTTAAGTACTCGTGCTAAGTACCTTTATTCTTCGATGAAATTCGGTATTATCGTATCCTGAATAACATTCACCAGCAGTGGCTGCATTCCGTGAGTTCTGAATCCTTGAGGAAACTATGGAATTCAAAAAGTATCAAAACTCACTATTTACAAAGCCAAGCTAAGTCAAAAAGTCTAAAGAATCCAACGAAGTCAGACACTTCAAGGAATCAGAGACATCCAAGGATTTATTGCACTCTTTTAGCAGTACCTAAATTCCACGAATTCTGAATCTTTAAGAATTCTACGGAAATCAGGTACTGCTGAAAGAATTCAAGGAATCCTTGGTTTCTTCAGATTCCTTGAGGTCCTTAATTTCCTTGGATTTTCTTCAATTCTTTGAATTGCTTTGGCTTTGTAAATAGTCAATTTTGATACTTTTTGGATTCCATGGATTCCTCAAGGATTCAGAATTCACGGAATTCAGCCAGGTCTCGCCGTAGTGGCTGATGTGTCCAATCAAAGCTTTATACCGGATGAGAAGGAAGTGATCTTCGATTTAGGAACCATTTTCATAATTAATGACATAGGCTATGATGCTAAACATTATCTTTGGCACATTCGAATGGTGCCATCGTCAGAAGTAGCTAAAATCAATCAAGACTATAACAAGTATATTCACGAACGGCTAAGTTTATATGATCCAAAAATCTTGTTCGGCAGCTATTTGAGCTGTACCAAGTGTGACTATATTGGATCTATTAAGTACTTCCATCGTGAGTTGCGCGCAAGATCCACTGACGATGTGCATCGTCCTCTTATCTATTATCAACTGGGACGCGTCTATCATTACATGGGTAAAAACCAACAGGCTATCACGTATCTCCGGTGTGCTCAAATATTGCAACGGCATAACTTTTCACAGGAGAAATTCAACTATGCTAATACACTTTCAGCCCTTGCTCATGTCTATTCTGATTTAGGTGAATCAGCACGATCTGTAAGTCTTCAAATACGAGCAATGGTTATCCAAAAGAGCCTTTTGCCTAAGAATCATTTTGAATTGGGAGTTATTTATAATCGGCTTGCCTATGCCTACTGGCAGGAAAAACAATACGAGCGTGCACTTACCGTTGTCTCGGATGCGTTAGAAGTATTTAAACAGAAGTCGCCCTTCAATTATACTGGTCTCGCACAATCACTGGACACAATGGGTCGAATAAAATATGTACTGGGCGATCGAGAAAAGGCACTAGATTGTTTCAAAGAAGCATTGCACATGCGCGAATCACTGCTAGCTAACGATCATCTATTCGTTGCTCGAACGTGTTACGGACTAGCCATGCTGCACGCTGAAAGAGATGATGAGCGCAAAATAGCACTTGACTATGCACGAAGAGCTGTGACTATTTGTCAGGCTAAGCTGCCGCTGAATCATCAGGAGCTCAAGAAATCAATCCAACTTGTTGCACAGCTATCAGAAAAGAAATAGTCTTACATCATGTTAATATAGAATATTTCGAAAACTAGCTGATTTGTTAGACATTGTGTATCGGTGCTTCTTTGATTGGAAAAATAAAACAAACATAAATAGGTGATTCAGCGTGGTTCCCATGTCCTCCGTTGTCATTCAAAATTGACGATAAGCGTAAGTATTAGTGGCGCAACCACCACGGTGGCTGGGATGGATTAAGTCGCTTCCACAACTGTCTGAGTTCCTCTAGAAATTTTTGGACTTCGTGAAAAATAACTACTTGTTATGTCCTGTGTTACAAGGAGCTAGGATGTGCAGAAAAAGATTTCGGCTGATGAAGATTAGTTCCATTTTACATTCGTCAAAGGTTTTGAAAGATTACTGTTCGATTCAAATAGTATATTTCATTGTGAACGAGCTTCTATTAAATTCATATGACTACTTAAACCTCGTAACATTCTCAGTAAAAATCTCTTCAGCGGATGCCTTCAGCGACATCAAACTGAGTACAATATTCAGTTAGAAAGGCAAAAATTAGCAATGTATTTGTCTGAATAAGTCTAGTTTGAACACTTTCAAGAAGAGTTGTACAAATTCTCACTTGTCGGCCACTATAAAGAACCCAAGTCAAGAAGTACAGGTTAGATTTTTCAGAAAAACATTCGAAAGCGCAGTGAACTCGGAAGTACTAATCCAAGAAACGGATCGATAGTCAGATTTTTACACTTCCGCTCGAAACCACCAAGAACTTGGCAAAACCAGCAGTCTGATACAGTTATCGAATTCTCAGCGTTTTTCAGAAGTTCCCAGCGCAAACGGTTTCTTTCCTGCAGGTTTTTCTCCGGAAATTCACAGAATATTGTTTCAGGGGTAGTCGATGTGTATATGCCATATCAAAATCAGGAGATATCCGATCCGGAATACTGCTCCCGCTACTAATGAAACCATGCTAACGAGTGAATATACCCAACCGTGAAATAGATGACAGGGTGGGCATATAACGCTTGTCAATGATTTTTATACTGATCAGAGTGTTTCGGTACATTATGCCATATCGACAAAATGTACGATGCTCTTCCGGAGAAACTATTGTTCCATCGTTCAATCATTAAATCTGAATATTAAGAGTTGCAACTGCCGGTATACAGATCTCAATCGGTTTCTCTGATTTAGTTGGATCAAATCTTTCTTTCTCTCTGTTTAAAAATATCACTAATCCATGGCACTCGTTTTCACTGTTATATACAATTAGAAAGAGTTCGGTACCGAGCCCATACCAGCTTGAAACCCTAGTTACGCCACTAGTAAGTATTGGTAGTAACTAGCATTAAGGCGATCGGTTGATCAGCAGTAGATGAGGGTTATTCAGTTCACCGGCGGTGACGATATAGCTACTTGGCGTAGACAATGCACGTTATCCTTTTTCGCATACAAACGACTATTCAAAAAATTCATTTCATATATTATCACTTTCTCTATTCGAGTATCAAAATAATTCATATTCATAATACATTTGAACTTGTAGCAGACCAATACCGGCGGGGACGGGACATAGAGATGCAGTGTCCCTTTTGTAAATGAATTTTCTCTTCCCTTCTCCACAAAATGTTTTATCAAAAATTACGGGCTGCTCTGTGTATCTACTGGAAGATGTTATACTTGTGTCCTGAAGGAGAATATGACTTTTACAATCGTTTTCACAATAATTAACAGTCTTCAAAGAATGATGGCAAATTTTCGTACAAGTCGAACTAAGCACTGTGATTTTTTAAACTGTGTATCCAAAATACAGAAGAGAGTGGTGTCATAGTCTGAAATCAATATGTCATCTGTGGTACCAGCTGATGAGTCGTGGTCGGTTATTATGATGACAAGTGGCAGAAGAAAACAACATTAGTCAATGTTAGATAAATATGAAAATTTACTAATGTCGATACTGCAAAGTAAGCACTTTCACAACCAGTCGCAATATCCGTTGTGCCATTTTTATGAGCAACACAATTGAGATAACAGTTAGTGTCGCGGCTGCCTGGAACTACAAGGTGACGCTTAATTTTTGACATTGAATCAATGAACATTGTTACACATAGTAACATTATTTTTATAGCTGCTTTTAACCGGAGGTTTTTTTCTTGGATAAACAAGTACAAGAAATAGACAATAAAGCATATTTAAACGGCATAAGAAACGCCTAAGAATATCTTTCTAAGACTTCTTTGTTCATAAATATTTAATAGCAAAGTATAAATAACTTTTATATGTAATTAGATATCTATCGAAAACAATACCATCTATTATACTTTTTGAATTATTTCTATAATTATAACACTTTGATCTCAAACTCGGGTTGAAATTTTAATTTTTTTCAATTTTAATATGTTCTGATCCTTTTCATTTTTTATATGCAATATGATATATTTATTATGTATTATGGCTATGGTCATATAAAGACCGAGACGCTCTACAATTAACGCTACTTCAAGAAGCGTCAGCTATAAAGATATAGAAATAATGAGGGTGAGGAAAATACTGTTTGAGGAAAGGTAAAATATTGAATATTTGAATTCAACTTTCGAGTTTGACACTACTGGCTTTTCTTGAAAGATATAGATCAAATCGAAAAACTAGGCCTAAAGGAGAATCTATATTAAAAAGTCATAGATTCGCAAACATAAATGAATTCTAGCGATATTATTGAAATATTTTGATGTTCTTCCTTAGCCATTCCTCCAGTGTACACAATGGTCGGTTGATTAGAATAGACAATTGAGGAGTAGGAATATCACCTATACTCTGTGTAAAGATTGATACAAAATTATAGGCGACCGAATGAGACATGCCAATACCAGTTAATGTCTCCTACTAATATTCTATAGATTGTTGCTCATATATGACAGTTTTACCAAGCACTTTGGAAAAAATAGCTGCACGCTGTTCATTATTGAAAATTTCACCACACAGTTCATAGACATTACGATCATGTTTTTCTATTGATTCACTCAAAATAATTACAGCACAGTCAGAAATATCTTTAGTATCGATCCAATTCATTGTAGATGAAGGTAATCCACAAGAGATAAGTTTAATTGAATGTTTGATACTATGGCCATCATGCATAAAGTGATTGGATATGAATAATTCAGAATGAAGGTTCAGGATTTTCATCAGCGGGTGTCCATAGTTTTTCTTCCGCTGTTATATGTCCATATCCAATGATACCTTTCTTGACATGAGTACTAACACAAGTTGATGTTAGATCAACAATTTGTCAAACATCTTGTTCGAAAGCAATTTTGACAAAATTCCTTTTAATTACACTCATCGATGCTGGTCTCTTACTATTGCCAGTAATGAGAAGGAAAAGCCGAGTATATCCTTGAATTACTTTTATAGAGACGATGAACAACACCACTACCGATATCTCCAGTTACTCTAATTACGAACACGCGTTCTTCACTCAACGACATCTTCATAATAAAAAGAGTAAGATTAATCTATTGCTTGCCTTTTTATCAACGAGGTATGAGAGAAAAATAAAAAAAAAATCACACGTGTAATGAAACTGCAATGACACACATTTTGAAGAAAAAACGTAAATCTTGGCATTTAGAAGTATTTTTCAATTTGTAACTATTTGACTATAACTATCCCAATTTAAATGATAAAAATCTATTTTATACATTCAATTATGAATAGGTTAGAAACTGATAAAAATATTTATTCTTATTTTAGACTAACCACGCGTTTTTTACGAAGCGTGCGCGATCGTACTTTAATTACATCCATCCCGCATTTTTGTCTTGTCATCATGCGTTGCATTTTATCCTTTATAAAAACACATAAAAAAAATTTTTCTTTTCATTCTGATCGTTAACATGTCGTCGAGCAAAGAACGTGTGTTTGTCACTGCAGCAAGTGGTAATATTGGTAGTGGTATTGTGCGTGGTCTTGTTAAAAAGGGAATTGACACAACAGCATATGTAAGAGATGAACAGAAAGCTAAAGATTTATTTAAAGATGAAGTAAACACTGGTCATCTTAAGTTTGTCGTTGGTACGTATTCATCTATTGATGTATTTACAAAAGCAATTCAAGGACATACTCGGCTTTTTCTTCTTGTTGCCGTTACTGGTAATAAACCAGCATCAATGAGTGAAATAAAAGAAACTTTTGCTAAGATTGCTTTTGAACAAGGTGTTAAACAAATTGTTGATCTTTCTTCAGCTTTTGTTACTACTTATGGTAGAAAAGGTATTATTGGATATATACATACAGCAGCTGAAGAAAAATTATGGAAACTTGCTGATGAAAATTCTGAACAACGTTCATTAGTTGTAATTCGTCCTGGTTCATTCATGTCAAATCATTTTATGCATGATATTCATAGTATTAAACATTCAAATACACTTGTCTCTTCTGGATTACCTTCATCACCAACAACTTGGATTGATACTAAAGATATTTCGGATTGTGCTGTTGTTGTTTTAAGTGAATCAATAGAAAAACATGATCGAAATGTTTATGATATGGGTGCTGAAAAATTAACTAATGAACAACGTGCAACTATTCTTTCTAAAGTATTAGGAAGATCTATCGTATATAAACAATTATCAGTAGAAGATTTCTATAAAACACTTACTGGTAATGGACTACCTCATTCATTAGTTTATCACTTTGCAATGTTTCCTTCAAAAGATATATGCGAAACGACAACTCCAGAAATAGCTATTATTATTGGTCGACCATTACGTACATTTGAACAATGGCTAACAGAGAATGCCAAAGCATTTCAATAAAAAAACATTTCTATGACAGTGAATTATTTATGTTGTATTCTGATTATTTATTTGAAAATAAAAAGGAGCTCATGATCAAAAATCAAACTATCTTCATATTCGCTTACTGAAAATTTTTTCCTTTTGTATATAAAAATGTTTAGTGTATGTACTTGACAAATAAGATGTGCATGTTGCTAAGGTACGCAAATAGTTTTATTAAAATACGATTACAGCATTTAGGATTTGAATACGATGTTTATGTATCATTCTATAGAAAACTAAAATAAACTTTCAACCTACCTTTTCATTGTGCAATAACTTATCAAACAAATAACAGATAATTTTTAACATTCTTCTTTTCATTACCACTTTAGTTGATAAGAGTAGGCTACAGTAAAAGAATATGTCCTTAATTAGTCCAAATACTTTGTCACTCATTGAAGAAGAAGCCATTTCAATAAATTTATATTCTATCGTCAATTCTTCTCGTCGTTAGGATATAATCTACCCATGTAATATAAACCGGATAAAAACCGATGGTTTTATTCGGTGAATCGGAGTTAATCGATGGTGGTATGTGCAACTAGACAATACCGTTTTGCCTATATTTACTGTATGTTTGTATAGCAAAACTGAACAGATACTTTTGGATTCATAGAATTTTTATTTCACTCAAAACAAAAATTCAAGAAAATATGAAAATAGAAAAAATAATTTTAACAAATTTCCAAACAGTTTATATGAAAAGTTAATATTAAAAATAAAATAAATGTTTACTTGAACTTCAACGTCGTTAAAATGTATTCGTATCTTTCAGTAAGTGAAAAAAAACAAAATAAATAAAACAGAACATGAGCACATGTACATATATATATCGTTTTTTTTTCGTTTTGTGTACGCATATTCTTTCTATTATATCTAGCTCATCGGAATATGATCGGTGAAACACCATTTACCGCTAAAAGTGATCCGATATTCGTGACATGGGTATCTATCAGTTTATTATAATGCACCACATATTTATCCTGTTCAATATAATGGTAATGAAATAGCATTAATATTTCTAAGAAAAATATTCATTCGATATCTGAACACAGATGCAATATTAGCATACGTAACAAATATTGGTTATAACAATTGACCTTGATATTCTGTGGAAGAAGAAACTGGTCAAAATACAACTGTTTTTCATTTATTAGAAGGAAAAATATCAGAGAATATTGGTTTATTGAATCAAAATGATGACAAAGACTATATTCCACCATATCAATGACCGGAATTCGTTCAATCATGGACTAGAACCAGCCATATAAAAATCGAAGTAAAAAATTTAATGATAAGCAGATCGTACTTGCAACTATCAATAACTCGAATTGTATTTTCAAGAGCTGATTTCTATAAAAGACGCTACTACCGTTATACTTAACTCGTAAAAACGAACATTTTTTTAAAATAATCTGTGTCACGAAAGTTTTTTGTAGAAAATATTCGACCTGTTTGAGGTCACTTAGAAACGACTCATGAATGCAAAAAATAGTCAGTTAGAATCAAAATTTTATGCTCTTTCCGAATACATGTTGTTAAGATACGAGACATTCTTTTTTCTTTTTTTTCCATCTTTTCTTCGTTGTATCATCATATATCGATGACTCGAATCTCACATACGCTTCTTTCTTTTTCTCTTCCCTTCTCTATGATCATGGATTCTTCCTGCCATTCTTTTTCTCTTCGTTTTCTCACCTGTTTCATGAGTGCGATTTTATTTCACTACTTTTCTGGCCATCATCTTTTTGTCCTTGTTATCTTCGGATTTTCTCTGATACTTAGGTCATTCCAACAGTAGTGGCAATGGTACTTTTTTTGCTTACAGAAAGCTCGAAAAAATTTTCTTTTTTTTATAAAAAGATAGAGCGTCTTTTGATCTATCTTTCTATGCTATTTGATTACTATTCATCTAATGTCATACTAATAAAATTTTCATAAAAACTTTTTCTGTTGAAAGCTCGCTGGTTATTTTAGATCATAATGCGTGGAGCACTTTTGAATTTCATTTTGTCTTTTTACCATTTTCTCGTCTTTTAATAGGTTATATTAAAAAATCAAAACATACCAGAAGATACAGCGTGAAAAGCTCTACAATATACAAACGTCTACCTATTTCATATATGCATTTCTTTCTTTTCAATATGAGCAAAACTCCGAGCAACTAAATTTCGATGTTGCAAAAACAGGACTTTTTTTTGGTGAAAGTCATATTCACTTTTGCGCATGTCATCTTTTTATAGTTGTTCTCTGTAAATTGTAGAGCTTTTCACGGTGCATCTTCTAGTCTATTCTGTTTTTCTAATAAGCATATCAAATAACAAGAAGATGGCAGGGGCAAACACGAATATGGTTTTTACCAAAAAAAAATCCTGTTTTTGTAACATTGAAATTTAGTTGCTTGGGGTTTTGCTCATTTTGAAAAGAAAGAAATGCAATTATGAAATAAGTAAACGTTTATATATTGTAGAGCTTTTCCCGCTGCATCTTCTGGTATATTTTATTTTTCTAATAAAATCTGTTAAACGACGACAAAGTGGAATACAAAACGCTCCACATATTATGATCTCAAATATCCAGCGAGGTTTCAACAGAAAAGGTTTTTATGAAAATTTTATTACTATGACATTAGATGAATAGTAATCAAATAGCATAGAAAGATAGAGCTTTTTTTTCTCTATTAGACTACATAAAAAGAAAATTTTCTAAAGCCTACTTTGAAAGAAAAAATTGGAACTCTCACTACTTTTGGTATGCCCTAAGTATATGCAACTACTAATACATCTGAATTTTTGATCAAGGTATAAAATTCGGAAAATATCTAGCAATTGATTGAGTTACAGTAAAACCAAACAGAAGTATCAATGATATCGAAAGAGATTCGTCCTGCGGCGCCACCATCTCAAATGTAATTTCATCCATCTCAAAAATTATATACATCCATGGGGAAAGGAGAATCACACAGGCAAAGTGCAAAATCATCACAGGTTTATTGGTCAAATCGCAATGATTCTTCATATCTACAATCTCATTCATATCCTGTTAAGTCCAATTCACATTCTGTACAAAAGTCTGCTACCAATTATAATTAATCATATTCATCATCACTTAATCAAAATGATAGATTCTACCTATCGAATCTTCAGTGTTATAACTGTGGACTAACAGACTACATTGCTCGTAATTGTCACCAAGGCGGTATTAAAGTATCTGACCGCCGACACAGCACATATTCAAAAAATTATAAGCAGAGTTGCCGGATGGCAGCTCCTCTGTACAAGACATAAATCCATCACACGTTATGTTGCATTACAGTTCCGGTGAATAATGTTCGTTTAGAATGTCTTGTAGATACAGTTGCAAGTCACACTTTTATTCATGCATCCACACCAGCTAAACTTCGTCATCATCCCATTTGAAAAACAAAAGAGAAATACAAATTGGCAGATGAAGATACGGTACTTCATGTGGATGGTCAAGTCAATATTAATATTGGCCATATTATAACTATCATTACAGCACTTGTGTCACAATCTGTATCTACATCTTGTATTTTAGGTCAAAATTAGATCCGAAAATATTCAGTTGATATCTGTCAACCAAGTCAGCAAATTATTGTTCATACAACGAAATCGACTGTTACTATTCCTATGGACAATAATATTGACAACCATTATCTCACTCATCACATGCTATTTTTCATCCGAATCAAAATCTTCAATATTACAAACTAATTGCTATTTCACATGCCCTTTTATCTATTCAAAATTATAAAACTTGTATTACTATTACTAACCCGACAAGTAAAACATGCCGGATTCCTATTGATACCACCATTGGTTCGATCTCAATAATCGGAATTGAATAAAATTGACTCATTGAATGAAATTTTTGATCAATTATTAAACCATTTACATGATTTGCATGAGAAGTACGAGATTGCTAAACTGTTTCACAAATATCAAAAAATTTTCGATACATCATAACCATCAATTTCGAAAGTTTTTGCACCACATATGATTAACACCAGTCCAAACCTTCCTATCTACTCCCGTGTTTATCGTACCGATTAGATCAAACAAAAACATCTATCAAAACTAACTGATGAGATGTTGAAGGTTGGGCAAATAGAAAAATCGTATTCAAGGTAATTCTTGTCGGTATTTTTAATCACGAAGAAAGACAGCACTTACAGGTCTGTCGTCGATTATCGTCAACTTAATAATATCACCCACCGCAGCTGTTATCCTTTACAACATATCGAAGATACATTGAATAGATTGAACAGTCATAATTATTTCTCAAAATTAGATTTGAAAACGGTGTATCACCAAATAGTCATCCATTCATCAGATCGTGAAAAGACTGCATTTATTACATCTAATGGATTATTTCACTTCAAGGTGGTGCTCCAAAAGTTAAAGAATGCCTCTTCGAGTTTTCAACGAATTATGTACGAATTTTTGGTAAACACAAGATGAGATTTTTGCCTTGTTTATATTAATGATGTGATAATCTTTACCTGTACATTTCAACATGTTACACATTTAAATGAAATTCTTTCGATCTTATTTGAAACTAATCTACAACTTAATCCACAAAAATGTTCATTGGTTAAATCCGAAATCGACCTTCTCGTGCACACAATCAATGGACACGATATTCGACCTTTACAAGAGAATGTTGATGCTATCATTAAACTACCAACACCAACATCACCTAAAGAAGTTCATTCGTTTGTACAGGCTGCTAATTATTATCGTGATCATATTCCAAACTTTTCTAAAATTGCAGTACCATGATTTTTGTATATGAAAAAGAATGCTGTCTGGCAAGGATGGACGCCGGAAATGGATATAGGATCTAATCATCTAAAGCACTGTTTGACGACACCACCTATATTTCTTAACTTCTCAGACGATATTTCATCATTCGTATTGTCCCCAGATGCTTCTGGCGAGGGTACGGGTCGTGTTCTACGCTAAATTACATCAAATGGATCTAAGGTAATTAAATATGTCTCGAAAAAATTCAGTGCAGTTCAGAAAAAGTATTACATAACAGAACAGGAATGTTTATCAATGATATGGTGCATTCAGAAGTTAAAAGATTATCTTTAGGACGACCCATGTAGGTGGAAACCGATGTTGACGATGATCAACATCAATTCAGCACTCAACGTTATAATCAGTCATCCACCTTGAACCAACTGTCATTATTTTAAATCATGGCCAGGTCGAAAAAAAGGCTAAGGTGGCAATGAATCCCGTCGTTGTGACAAATAAAAATATAACAACGGCCGCAACGATGAATACTTCATCCTCGTCCGTTTATGATTTTAGTATTGATCGTATTCGACGTAAACAAATGAATGAGATCAATATTCAGATGAAAATTCGAGATATTCAAACTGATTCTTGAAAGTTTCCCTATGAAGTTATAGTAGATGAAGTTTTATATAAATTAGTGATTCGCAATGGGAATATTACAACCGAATTACTATGGATACCGTCTATATTAATTACAGACATTTTGTCAGCATGTCATGACCACCCATTTAATACCCATTTTGAAATCAAACGCAAGTACATGAAGATCAGAGATAAATTTTGTTGGCTCCACATGTTTGACACTGGCAAACACTATGTTCGTTCTTGTCCTCAATGTGCACCATTCAATGTACATCCACAAAAGAAGCCGAATGGTGTTTATGAAATCATTCAAATGAATTTATGGAAATCACCGATTCCTTCATCTAGTGGTAATCAATACGTGTTGATCATCACCGATCGGTTATCAAAATTTGTTTTTGCACACGCGTTACCATCAGCAATTGCTAAGGATGCTGCTGAAATGCCTTTTGAAGATATAATACTAAAACATGGTGCAATTCGTTATTTACAGTGAAACCAAGAACTTCATTTTAAAACTGACCTTCTAGCGACCATCACCAAATTTATTGGTTATAAACAAATCTTCTGCATTCCCCATCACCCTATGTCTAATGGCCAAGTTGAGCGCTTTAATTGCACATTTTGTGATCAATTCAAGAAATACTGTAGTACCAATGTTGTCGATTGGGATATTTATTTACAATCGGTTGTGCGGGCCTGTAATACAGGCGTAGTTAGCATTTAATCGAAAGACAATTTTCTCCTTTGCACCACAATTATCTTTCACAAATTAAATTCAAGAGACTAGTAATTCGAGCCGCTCCAATTAACATACAGTATCAACAAACAATTAGTAAATAACGTTATGATAAAGGTCGAACTAATCCAATTTTCAATTCAGGTAACATGGTTTGGCTTAAAATTGTGAGTGGTCGTTCCAAAATGGATCCTCACTATTATGAACCATACTATCAGCGAGAAGAACATGTTAATAATTTTATTCCATTTTACCATCGAAACTGACTTATTGGCATCAATCCCTATCCCATAATCTCTGCCAAGACGCGTAATTGTTTTAGCAATCTTTGGAATTGTATGTCCTACTTCATTTTTACCTTCTATCATGGTCTCATCGAAATTGATGATACTAACTGTAGTACATAGTGCACAATATAATTGCAATACAACATGCTATTACCTTTCATCAATATTTACCAGTGACAATTTATTGATTTTTCTATTTGTATGATGTTTCTCGCAATTTTGTTAATCGAACAAATGAAAAAGATTTTTTGGATATTTGTTATTCGCATAAGCCTTGTAGAGACAAATACGCGTTTTGGATATCTATGTTGTTTTTACACGCAAGTAAAAATTGGTTTACGTTCTTTTTCTTTTTCTTTTTTTCTTCTGTTTTTGTATCTCCTTCAGTTGCTTTTGGGTCGATGAACAGATGAAGCGTTCACCTGGCATAAGGAAGGAGGTGTTAGGATATGAGACACTCTTTTTTCTTTTTTTTCCATCTCTTCTTCGTTGTATCATCATATATAGATGACTCGAACCTCAACATAGGCTTTTGTTCTCTCTCTCTTATCTTTTCCTTTCATTCTTTTTCTTTTCTTTTTCTCAGCTCTTTCACGAATGTGGATTTATTCCACCACTGATCTGGCCATCATCTTTTTGTCCTTATTATCTTCTTCGGATTCTCCCTGATATATGTTATAATATGTTTTTTTTCCCCATTTCATTGGTATATATAGTGTGTGTTTCTCTGAATAAAGGGGAGGGAGCTGGTAGTGAGCATTCTAACTCGTGTCAAACGTTGCTTCTCAATGAACATTTAGTGAACCATGACATGATTCTTCTGAAAAAGCTCAAAATGATATTTGTACAAAATTTAATTTCATCTCATTTTGTATTTTAACTCAAATCGATTTAATACAAAATAAGAAACATTTTCTAACTATTAAGTTTTGTAGAGCGTTCAATTTTCAATAACATTTGTTATTTAGTTATCTGTTTTATTTTATTGAAGATCAATGATATATTGTTTTTCAAAAACCGATTTATATTGAAAGTGCTTTTCGAAAAGAGAACCATAAGCTTTTAATAATTCGCGATTTCGATTATCTTAATAGTTCGTCTTATAGAGAATTGAACGGTCATCATTTTGAGCTTTTTAGAAGAACGATCTCATAGTTCACTAAGCGTTCATTGAAAGGAAACGTTTGGTACGTATTCGGAAAGAGCATGAAATTTTCATTCTAACTGACTAGTTTTTGCATTCACGAGTTGCGTCTAAGTGATCTAAAACTGTCCGAACATTTCCTACAAAGACTTTTTTGACACAAGTTAAAAATCAGAGAAAAATTGTTCATTATCACATGTCACATCACCGCGAGAGAAGTGTAATAATATGTGATGCTGCCATATTTGAGAGATTTTTGTTAATTTTGTGATGCATAAGAAATTTTATCATTAATAAAATGGTAAGATTTATATTTACGTAGTTCTATTGACATGATGTGAAGCAAATAATTTTTTTTCTTTTCTATCTGTGCTTTGTTGAATGAAATTAATAAATAGAAAGAAACATTCCATTTAAATTATTATTTTAGAACTTGTTTATCAATTTAATTTCATTTTCTTTTGCCATTTTTAGATTTTCTAATGACCAGAAAAAGATATAATTTCCTCTTCAAAACAACATTTTATTACATACCACTACTAATCATTACAATACTAATGAGATTTTATTATAAAAAATGAATATGAAACTAGTTAAAACGATACTAGAAATTAATATTAATTTCCGAATAGTTCTATACAAAAACCATATTTGTATAATCAATTTAACTAATTATTTTATAATAAATATGTCATCTACTCAAACTAAAAACAACCAATCATGAGCTGAATTCAATAAATCGATTCATACTCTTATACCACTTAAACGAGTCTTTTCTTTGAATTAATTCATCCTTACTCGAAATAGATTAATATATAAGTGCCTTAGTTTTATTCTTCTTATTGTTAAGACGCAAAATATTTTTTTTATTTTTAAAAAAGTCGATGTTTGGAATAAGAGACAGCTATTAGGAAAGAAAGAAAGAAAGAAGAATAGAACGTCATTGTATTAAAGTGTTTCAGTTAGCTTCAGTAAACAAATATATGACATTCAAAAACGAGAAAAACACGTATAAATATGAATTAAGTGGTTTAAAAGCTACCAGTTTCTATACTTTGAAAATGCATGTTATTTTATCGATATGTTTTAACTTATTCTAAAAATTTTCTCTAATTATATTTTTTATAAATCAAACGAGAATTCTTTGTCTATTATTCATATTTTTCAGATCTGTAATTATGGTTAGTAATCTTCCTAATGAAAATGTTTGGGATTATCCAAGACCACCTGCCATTGAACCAGTTCAAGCACGTCTCAAAATTATCTATAACGATGTGGTATTAGCTGATACAATGAATGGTATACGCATGTTAGAAACAGGTCATCCTCCAACATATTATTTTCCTCCAAAAGATGTTAAACAAGAATATTTTACACATAATGATAAAACAACCTTTTGTCAATGGAAAGGTTTAGCAACATATTATGATTTTAATCCACCTAATAATCAACCAATTGTGCATTCACGAGTATGGTCATATAATAATCCAAATGGAACTAATGGAAAATATTCAGATATAAAAGATTATTATAGTTTTTATGTTGGACCATGGGATTGTTATGTTAATGATGAGAAAGTTGAAGCACAACCAGGAGGATTTTATGGAGGATGGAAAACAAATAATATTCATGGCAAAGTCAATGGAGGATCGGGAGCATGGGGATTATAAACATATATCATTATTCACTTTTAAACTTTATATTCTTATATATCGAATAAACTTATGAAACTTATGATCTTTTCGAATTAATTCGCTTCTCTACACTGATGAATAAATATTTTAATTACAGTTTTACATATTAGTAGGAGAAAGAGAAATGTTTTTGCTATTGATTTGTTTATTGACTTCCTTTTTCTTGAAATTATATAAAAAAAATTTTTTTTTGGATACCAAACAATGTTATTACTATACTAGGAAAGTAGAAACATTAAATATTAGTCATATGTTTTATTGGTCTACTGTTAATATTTCTGGCACAATTGGTAACTCGGAATCTTGTTGCATTTCTCCTTTATGTTCTTGTAGTGCTACTTCTTCTGCTATGTTTAAGTCTGAATTGTGATCAATTGGTTCTTGTTCTACTGTGGTTAAGTCTTGATTTTGGTATATCGTGCCTTCTTCTTGTCCATGTCGATCGTAATCTGGAATGAATGGTTCTGCTTGTTGTTCTTCCCTTTCTTCATCTAGTTGTCGTTTTAAATTTTCTGCTTCTTTAATGAGACCAATATTATCTTTATCGCCATCCAACAATCTCAAACGAGCAGTAGTCGCATTATCCAGTGTGTCTTTTTCGTTTGCTGCCAATTCTAATGTACGAGAACGATGAAAATAATCAAGTGCAACATCTGGATCATTTTCTATCAAATGTCTTTTTCCTCGTTTAATCATTTCCAACGATATATCACGTACGAGTCGTATAAGTAAGTCGAGTTCACTAGTAAAGATTTGTAGACAATGTTGATACTCAAAAGCAAAATCAACATAATTTTTTATTAAAGCACAAAAGATATAAAACGAATAAACGTGATGATATTTCGAGATAATTGATGGAATTATTTGTTTACCAAGTGATCCTGATGAAATAAATATAATTTGTTTGTCATGGTTTATGTTGATTTCATGAATTGCTTTATCACAAGTATCAACAAATATAAATGGAACAGCATTTGTATTTAAAGCACAAATTAGCGTATCATATTCATTATCAAACTGAGAATCGGGATCTAATGTAGTAACGAACATACGTTTAAAACTGTGATATTGACCATCTTCACCAATATATGCATCTAACCAAATAATTCTATGTGTTTCGCTTAATGCCATGCTTTTTTTTTAAAAATTCTAATAGATTTATTTTACCGGTAGACGAATGTCTAAATAAATATATGTTTCAATCTTTGTTATGATTCATTCATTTTATAAGAGAATAATAGAACGCAAAACAACGACAGACAATAGAAAAGCAAAATTTTTTTCCGAGAAAAAAAGACAGGGTTATATTGATATACGGACCTATTGTATGATGAAAACAGTTTAAAGTTAAAAAAAAACAAGAAAGAGTAAAAATAATTGTTTTAATTCGGTTTTTAAGTTAATATACAATTTTATCCTTAAAATTTGTCATTTAGAAGAATTTTTCAAATAGTTAAAAATAATTTTAAAAGTAAAAATAAAATGCATATTCAAGTAACATTAATTAAATAGAAACAACGTTATTTCACATTTTATAATAATAAATAAATGAGTAGAAAATTGAAATTATTTTATTTTTCGTCATGTATAGAAAATAATAACAAGCCAATCCCAAACAACAGTTAAGTCTATATTAAATGGTGTTGATTGATAGCCACAGAAAAATGTTTGTAGTTGTCGTTAGTTGTCGTTAATCATTTTTCTTTCTGCTGTTTTGTGTTAGAAGAACATCAATCCTATATGATACTTACCTTGAATAAATATGAAGATTATTATTTTATTTTGCCTATTGATGAAAAGAAACTTTTATTTCGCTTCTATCATGCTCTATTCATGTTGATTTTTTTCTATAATTTACCAATGAAAATTTTATATATTTTTCAAATATCTGATAGAATATTTCAAAATCCTGAATAATACATATTGAAATATCTTAAAATAAATGATTTACAAAGATTCAAACTTGAAAAAGTGACAATTGATGAAGAACTTTTTAGAATAGAAAATAATTGGTTTAATTAATTCTCTAACTAACAAACGAGATGATGACTAACTATTTTGATCTATTACGTAATCAGATTAGTTGCACATTAATAATCATACAAATTGATATCTGTCCTGGTTAGGAAATTATCTCACTTTGTAATCATCTCATTTGGTAATATTGTTTTGGCTAATGTGCGAATTTCCCTATCACGCGTGATTGTGCGTCATTGACAACGTTTTCTCTCGTCGTGATCGTGATCATGCGTGATTAGAAACGTTTTTCGGGATCGTAATTGTTACAGACGTTTATGTATATATACTTTCTTACACTGTTCTCTATCCTTTTGATTGTTATTTTCTATATAGATTCTTTTTAGATATGTTTCTCGAATATATAGATTAATATTCGTTTTCACGGAGAGAGACGTCGCTAATAGTGATCATGATCAGAAATATCAGTCAAGCAAAACACTACTTCGTAACCATGTCATTTGGTTACGATCTGAGTTAGTAACCATGTTAGTTAGCCACTAACAAGCATACAAGTCGCTAACTATCCGACTTGTTAACTATCTCATTTGATCGTCATGTCATTTGTTAGTTATCTAATTAATTAAACTAATTATTTTCAATTTTAATTAGATTTCGGTCAAAAGATGTTTTCGGTAACATTTGACTAACTGATAATGATTATTTTTGTGAATTTAATAAAAAATCAGTCTATCTGCTATAACTACGAAATAATTGTGTAAAAAATTGACGAAATCATTTAATAAATGATTTAATAGGTATTGTTTTTAATCAAATAATAATAGAAAAATTTCAATTTGCAGAATAAAAAATACTATTTATAAGTATCTCAATCGAAAATGATTATGAATCGAAATCGAAGTACATCATAGAATTTTCGAATAGAGATGTCCATCGTGATTGAGAATCTGCCGCTGCCGCATCGTGACGATAATCAAAGAAAGCCATCCACGCCGCACCGATCATCAGAAAAATGCTACCGTGGCGCATTGTTATAAAAGCTCATCACTACCGCGATGGTATTGTTAAAAACTTTTGGATTGTTCAAGGGTGTGACCGGTTTAAACTAGAGTTGATCATGACAACCGATCAGATTCTTCAAGGTTTATCGTGTAGCAGGCATAAACATAGAGATTATCTGCAAATTCTTGAGTTTTGAAAAATTCTTTCATAGAAAAGCTGCCACCATTGCGCCACAATGGTTTCTGGAAAAGATCTACTGCTACCGTGGCAACATCGCGATGCACATCTCTGCTTTCGAGACTTCAAGCCTCCTCATCAGCATCCGAAGTAAGTGTGCCTGTATAAGTACTCTCGAAAGTTCTATTATATATTATTTGAATTCGTGATCATTTTCGATTCAGATACTTATAAATAATAGTTTCTCTTCTGTAAATTGAAATTTTTCTATTATTAATATATTTATCTATAAATGGTATTGATTACAAAAATTTAGATAAAATTTTTTTGTCTATAGAAAGAAAACTCTGTTTAACTTAATATTGATATTCACTTGTTTCAGAATAAAATGACTAAAAAGAGAAAAATTTCGCTTTATTCCAAAGTTTTTCGTCGAATATCACTTGTTCAAGTTTGAATCTTTGCAAATTATTTATTTTAAGATATTTCAAAATGTATTATTCGAGTTCTGAAAATATTCTATCAAATATTTAGAAAATATATAGAAATTTAACTTTCATATCATAGAAAAAAATCAACGTGAATACAAAATAGTAGAAGATGAAGAAAATTTTCTTTGTATTAATAGGTGTAGTAAAATGATAATCATCATATTACTTGAAAACAACTCTCATATAATATTGATGTTCTTCTAACACAAAACATTATTTAAAAAATGATTAATAACAACTAACGACAGCTACTAATATTTTTCTTTGGTTATCAATCAACACCATTTAATATAAACTTAAATATTGTTTGCGATTGGTTGGATTTTTTTTCTATGGATGACGGGGAATAAATTATTTCCAACATTCTGCTCGTTTATTTATTATTATCAATGTGAAATAAAGTTATTTCTATTTACTCAATATTACATGAATATGCATTTTATTTTTACTTTTACAATTGTTTTTAACTATTTCCAAAGTTCTTTTAAGTCACAGATTCCTTGGTTAAAATAGTCTATTAACTTAAAAACAGAACTAAAACAAATATTTTTACTCTCTCTTTTCTTTTTAACTTTAAACTGTCTTCGTTATACAATAGATTTAAATGTGCATATAACCCTATTTTTTTCTTGGAAAATAATTTTGTTTTCCTGTTAACTGTGGATGTTTTACGTTCTTTTATTTTTTTTTGTAAAATGAATGAATCATAACGAAGATTGAAGCATATATATATGGGTGTGAGTAACCGACTTGTGACCCCATGATACAGAATGGAAAATGGTATTATTTTAGGAAGGACTATATATTGAATTTTATACTAAATGAAAGCCCATCAAAAATGAAATTTATTGATACCGAATAGTCAGGATTTTGAAAACTATAGAATGTCGAATTTAAGAAATTTTGAGAAGATATATACATTAAAAAGTGTTTTTAAAAAACTCAGATTTTCTATATGGAAGCAAAACATTGATTGTTCCCATAAAATTAGCTTTTTTCATTGTTTTCACTAGCTCATGTATTTCGAAATAGATCCAATAAATACAATGTGGAAAGCTGAACTTAATAAGTGTATTGAGACACATATGAGATAGTAGAAATAATGAAAAAAGCTAATTTTTTGGGAACAATTAATGTTCTGCTTTCAGATAGAAAATCTGAGTTTTATAACATTTTCTAATGTATATAACTTCTCAAAGTTCCCTAAATTCGACATTTCGAAGTTTAGAAAATTCTTATTATTTAGTATCAGTAAATTCCATTTTTGATGGGCTTTCATTTAGTATAAAATTCAATATATACTCCTTCATAAAATAATACCATTTCCCACACTGTATCATGGGGTCACAAGTCGGTTGCTCACGCCTATAACATATATAAAGATATATTTATTTATTTAGACATTCGTCTACTGGTAGAATAAATCTATTAGAATTTTGAAATAAAAAGCATGGCATTAAGTGAAACACATAGAATTATTTGGTTAGATGCATATATTGGTGAAGATGGTCAATATTACAGTTTTAAACGTATGTTTGTTACTGCATTAGATCCAAATTCTCAGTATGGTTATGAATATGATATACTATGTTGTGGTTTAAATACAAATGTTGTTCCATTTATATTTGTTGATATTTGTGATAAAGCAATTCATGAAATCAATATAAACCAAGACAAACAGATTATATTTATTTCATCAGAATCGCTTGGTAAACAAATAATTCCATCAATTATCTCTCAATATCCTCACGTTTATTCGTTTTATATCTTTTGTGATGTAATAGAAAATTCTGTTGATTTTGCTTATGAATATCGAGATCGTCTGCAAATTTTTGATATTGAACTTGATTTACTTGTACGACTCGTTCGTGATATATCATGGGAAATGATTGAGCAAGGAAAAAGACATTTGATGGAAAATGATCCAGATGTTGCACTTGATTATTTTCATCGTTCTCGTAATTTAGAATCAACAGCAAACAAAAAAGACACACTGAATAGTGCGACTACCGCTCGTTTGAGATTGTTGGAAGGCGATAAAGATAATATTGGTCTCATTAAAGAAGCAGAAAATTTAAAACAACAACAAGACGAAGAGCGAGAAGAACAACTACTAGAACTATTCCTTCCAGATAGTATATGTTCATGAGAGATATTTTTATTAATCCGTCTGTTAACCAGGTGCGTCTCACGGGTTGAATAATTTCTATTCCGAACCCGTCGGTCAACCCACGAATTAATGAAAATTTTATGATAATTTTTTAATTTTTTCCTAACATTTTGTGAAATTGACATGCTTATAAACGAATTATTATACATTGTTTCTAGTCATATAGACGAACATCACAAGATTTGAACAAATTTTAAGCTAAGAATGAAATTAAAGGAAAGTTATCTCTTCATAAATAAGTTGCTATTATAATTTATATAACATTGACTAGCACAGTAATGGCAATAACTACGACAAACAAATCAATTATATGTCATTAAAAATCGGTTTGTAAGACCATGATAATTACATAGGACTCATTTACTTTCAGTTAAGTATTAATTCAGTGTATAAGAACATCTAACGATGATAATTAGAGCAATGTTAATTGAGACGCATTATATTGTTTTAAAGAAGTTTTCAAAGCATTAGCAAAAAGGTGAAATGGGTAGCGTCGGTGAAAGATGGAATTAAATCTTTTGTTAAATGTATTAAAACATAACGCAAAAAGAAAGGCAATAGAGCTAAGGGAAGATAAGAAGGATCGAGAACGGAAAATATCAATCTAAAATCAGTAACTAACATTGAGCTTAAGAAGTGAAGCACATATAAACATTTATCCTTCGAAATAAACGAGTAAAAGACTAAAATGATATTTAAAAAAGGGAAAATGGAAGAAATATAATAGAAACAATGAAAATATAGTTGACGAATGAAAGAATAGAGCAAATAGGGATCGTAACTATCTTTAGAACGAAAAAATAATGAATAAAAACAATATTCATGAACAGGTTAACCCGCAGGTTATGCAAGAGCCGATAAACTCGACCCATCAATCGGTAATTTTTACAAAATCTCAACCCATCAACCTGTAGCCCATACGAGGTCTAACCCACGGGCGGATTACGAGCTGGATGGGTTGGCCCATGGACACCTCTATTACAGGTTACGATTCACAAGAACAGGAAGAAGGTGCAATATGCCCAAATCAAGAGTCACTAATGGTAGAACAACAACTAATCGATCACAATTCAGATTTAATCATAGCAGAACAAGTTGCACTACAGGGTGCGAGGGATAATTAAGAAAATAGAAAAGAAATAAAAACACATATTGATAAATATATTCCCTTTTCTGAAAGAAAGGGTTATACACCGTTTAATCCGGTGGCTAAAAATGCTTAAAGTTTGTTTGTTCGTTTGTTCGTTTGTTAGTTTGTTCGTTTGTTAGTTTGTTTGTCTAATCCAATCAGATTGCAGCAAAATTTTATCTTTCACAATTCTTTATACTTTGATTGAAAAACAGCTGACTCTAGGGTAATCGGGGTCGAGGAACTCGAATCTGATGTTAGTTTGTTAAAATTTTTTTTAGAATCATTTTTTTTAGACAAAGGACCATTTTTTTTGCAAAAAAATTTTTTTTTATAAGGGTTGACCGAAGGGTAATCGGGGTCGAGGAATCCGAATCTGGTGTTAGTTTTTTAAAACTTTTTTCGAATTCATTTTTTTACACAAAGGATCACTTTTTTTACAAAAAAAATTTGTTTTTTATGAAGTTTGGTCAACGGCTGTTAATGTCCAGGAACTTGAATCTGACTTCGATTTTTGAAAATTTTATAAATGAATAGCTTGACGGTAATTTACAAAACACGATTTCTACGAGGAAGAGCTGAGCGAGTCTTCAGACGAGCGTTACTTGTTTCTTAGTGAGTGTATTAACAAATGTTCAGTACTCTTTTGAGAGGAATTCAAACGAGATGCATCTATTCAGTTGAAGCCTAAACTAATATTAAAGGATGTAGCGGTGTTAAATATGGAAACGGCTAGTCGTGAGTGGCCGACGAACGATTAGTCGCTGATTGAAAAAGTTTAGCATAAGTGTAATAAGTGAAATTTTAGGTACCTTAATAGATTCTCAAGAAACTCGATTCTTTAGGAAAAATAATTCTTTATTCGACATTTTATGTAACAGAGCATATCCAGTAAAGGAATCTTAAATACTAACATAGTGTTATTTGCTTAGTGTAGCGTAAGCAGAAATAGATATGTAGTCGTGTCGTCTTAAAACTTTAAAAAGTTGGTAGGAATTCTCTAGTTTGAAAAAAAAAATTTTTCATGGAATTGTGGTTTGGAGTGATCGCCTTCTGGTCACGCTATTGGACTTGATAAACAAACCGAAACATCTGAACTGTATCTAATTTCCTTTTGAAGAAACAGTCGTATAGTGATAAATATTGCGCCTAAAAAGGCATGAATATTTATCTCTCCGTTTTGTTGAAACAAGACAGAATTTGGGATTAGAAAATATGACGTCCAAATCACTGAATATAGTCAGATATCTGTACTAGACTTGATCAAAATCAATCGAAGACAAAGACTCAAACTTGAGGTTTGCTTGTCATTTATATATGAATAGATATATGGAAATTTCTATAAAACTATCATCTCTAGAGTGGGTGTTCTTTTCGTAGCTTTCATGCAATCAAAGAGATTGAAATATAAGATAATCCAAATGAAAATTATTTTGAATAATAATCACACTAAAGTTTCTCTCAGAAAAGGGTCAGCGAATCCGTAGGATGAGCGCTACCTTGTAATATTAATAAGAAAAAAAAAAGACAATGATAAATTATTAGGTTGTTAACAAAGTTCTTGCGTTTTTTTGGAGAATGTTCTAGAACATTCGAGAAAGTTCTAGAAGTTTCCATATTAAGGGTATATATAGGGAGTGTGAATGTCTTTCGAATGATAATAAAGTCATCGATATGGACACTGATCATGAACTGAAAATGAATCTTTCTCGTAAAGAGATTCGGGTGCTTTTACTTCATGAATTTCGTCTTGGTCACAAAGCAACGGAGGCAGCCAACAACATATGCAGCACGATGGGGGAAGATGTACTCTCTACTCGTACGGCACAACATTGGTTCAATCGCTTTAAGAACGGTAACTTAGAACTCGACGATTTACCTCGGTCTGGTAGACCATTGGAAGTGGATGTGGATCTCTTAAAGCAGCTTATCGAACAAGATCCTCGATTGACTTTACGGTGCATAGCAGAGTACCTTGGGTGCTCTTATGTTGCAGTGGAAAAACATCTGATCGAATTAGGCAAGACATGGAAATATGGAGTTTGGATACCCCACGAGTTATCACCACATCAGCTACAACACCGGGTTGATGCTTGTATGGATTTAATGACATCTCACCGCAACTACCAATGGCTTCGCAATCTTATCACTGGTGATGAGAAGTGGGTGTTATATATTAACTACATGCACAGACGCCAGTGGCTTAGCACTGGTCAGACAGGCGTAGCAACACCTAAGCCTGATCTGCATTCCAAGAAGGTGATGCTGAGCGTCTGGTGGGGTGTCAATGGGATTATTCACTGGGAAATTCTTCCAAATGGTTGTACCATCACTGCTGATCTCTACTGTCAACAATTGGACCGGGTTGCCGAAAAACTCAAGGGAAAGCAGGATCGAATCTACTATTTGCATGACAATGCCCGACCCCATGTTGCAAAGTCGACCTGCGAAAAATTATTGAAGCTCGGATGGATTACCGTTCCTCATCCACCTTATTCTCCTGACTTGGCACCAACAGACTACCATTTGTTTCGTTCTCTCTCTCATCATTTGGCTGAGAAAAAATTCGACAACGAGAACGACCTAAAAATGGATATCGCCAACTTCTTTGATCAAAAATCCAAGGACTTCTACGAACGCGGGATCCTGTCTTTACCAAAACGTTGGCAACAAGTCATAGATACTAGTGGTACATATATAACTGAAAGCTAGTTGTATTGTTGAAGTTAAAAAATAAAAATAAAATTTTGAAAAAAAACGCAAAAACTTTGTTAACAACCTAATATTAATAAAATAAAAATATGCAATAACAATATTCATTATTATAGATCATTAGAAAACAAAAATAAATTTTAGATTGATAAATAGATTGAAATTACCAATTTTGAAAAAACAAATGAATAAAAAAGAAATTAAATTAATTTAATATATATCAATTGAAAACAAAAAAATTATTTTTTCTATTTATCAAATACTCATTTAATTAAATCAATTCTTAGAAAATGATCATATATTAATACTTATACTATTATCAGAGAATACATTTTATAGAAACAATTCGTATCAGTACTCAATTAACTACATTAACAATTCAAAATACATATGAAAATAATTGAATAATTATTCGAATTTGATAATTAAATTTGACTATGATAGTTTTTCAATATAAATCATCAACATACCAAATATTTCTTCTTCAAAATAAAACAGTAAACATATACTTAAAATAAGATTCTGTAAAACTTTAATAATATTATATTTTCTCTTTTTATAAATTATTATTTAAATAATTCAAAATAATCATTCATAAAATATATTCATGTAAAAATAATATTTTTCATACAGTTTATCTCTTGTTTCGAATTGTTTAAATAATAAAAAATATTTTTTGAAAAATTGTATCATATAATGAAATCTTTATTTCAATAATTAAAATTTGTCGCAAAATAATTTTCATATTTATATGAAATTTTCTAAACCTAAATACATTTATTTTCATTGGTAAATAATATTGACTGACATCTTGAGAATAAATGAATAATGCATTATCAACTATGTCTATATGAAAAGAAAAAAAAACAAATATTTCCTTGTTACATCCGAAGTAGAATGAAGACAAATAAGACTAAGCACACAGGAATAAACATTTCACAAGGTTTTAGTACTGATTATTTGCGCTAACATATTTAAGCATACAGATCTTGTTTTGTTTTTTTTTGTAATTGCCTATAGATTTATTAGCAATTTAATTTTTTTTATGTAGATTTCAAAATTAATCAATTAATGTATTAAGAATAAAAAATGAAAAAATTATATAAAAATATATTCTTAAAAGATTTTTAATATTAATTCATATGAAAATCTCTTCTATTTTAGATAAACAATATGCTTTGTTTTTATTCAGATTAACAATTAAAAATGACATTAATTATTGTTACATTTAATGATATTCAAAATTGATTATACATACTTCACACAGAAATAGATGAAAATTATACGATTGTCTCTTTTCATTTCATCTTTTCCAAAGTTTCCTAACAAAGTTCTACTAGATATCACTTTAAAAACTTATTGAGAATATTTGTTTGTTTTTTTTCTCTCAAAAGGATGAAATACAAATCAGTTAATCATATAGTTTTCATTGATTTTACTTTAGTTTTATACTAGTCTATCTAATTTACTTTATAGTATAACTATTCAATTAATCTTCGACACATTAATAATTTAATATAAAACATCTATTAAGCAACAACATCTGTAAAAAGAATAATATGTTATTATTTCTTTTTCTTATTAAAAATATATAATCATTAGAATCTATTATATAGTTCTCTTTCTCGTAGAGAAGAATCTTCCAAACATAAATTGTCTGCTTGATTGTGTGTCTGCACAAGGTCGAAAAAACATTCTATTAATATTTTCTATAAAGCTTAACTAAAGGGTAATCGAGATCGAGGAATACGAATCTGATGTTAGTTTTTCAAAATTTTTTTTGGATCCAGTATTTTTATACAAAGAATGATTTTTTTTGCAAAAAAAAAAAGTTTTTTACAAGGGTCGATCGAAGGGTAATCGAGGAGGAGAAATTCAAATCTAAAGTCGGCCGCATAAAAATTTTTTTAAGCTCATTTTTTGAAACACAAACGACAAATTTTTAACAAAAGGCATTTGATTTTATGAAGTTTTGTTAAAGGTAGTTGAGGTCGAGGAACTGGAATCTGATTTGAGTTTTTTTAAATTTTATAAATGAATAGAATGATGATAGTTTAGAAACATGATTTCTACGAGAAAGAGCTGAGCGAGTCTTTAGACGAACGTTATTTGTTTATACTGTGCATTTGTAAGATATAAATTTGTAGATTAATTTTAAGTTAAATGAAAGAAAATGAATAATTATTGATGTTAATCATATATTAAAGATAATATTTCATCTATTTTATTTAGATTGTACAATGGAAGATAATTTACGCTTCGATAGATACAGAAATAGTTTTTCTTCTTATCCAAACTTAATCGAGGAACGATTTACTGCTCCGAATATTACTTGGGAACATATGTGGTCATATAATGAAACACGAGATGGTCTATTAAAATCTGAATTTATTAAAATTCCAAATGAAATAATGTTACGTATATTTAAACTTCTTTGTGTATATGATTTATGTAATGTTTCATTGGTTTGTCGACGGTTTAAAATGATTGTTGATCAAGATGAAATTTGGAAATTAAAATGCAATAGTAAATTCTATTTCGTTTTTTGCTGATTGTATATTAATTCTAAATATATTAAATAGCATCTACAAGATTATATTCAAAATCATTCAAGCATATATATATGGATTGGATATATAGGAAGTGTTTACGTAATGCACAATTAAAGAAAAGACGTAATTTCCGTCGACTTGCATGTGTTATATGGACAGAACCAGTATTAGAATATCCAATTCGACCAATTGGTAAGCATCCGTTTGAAGTTATTGGTGGTTTTCATCAACATCCAAATTCATCATCATCAATGTAAGAATAAATTTTTATTTTTTTATTATTGAATACTTGTATTGATCATTCTTTCATATAACATTGATATTTAATGATATAATCTTTCGATTATTTAGGACTATTGATTTGTCAGTTGATATTGAAAATACAGCTCGTGAACTGATAAAACTTTTAGAAAAAGCATCTAGATTTTATCGACAATGGAAAGAATCAACTATTTTAAAACAAATGATAATAAGATATTATAAATTTATGCAATTAAAATCATTTTATCCAACAGATATATTACTTGTTCCAACATTGGATATTGAAATTGTTTGGCAAACACATATTTTACGACCAGAAATTTATCAATCTGATTGTCTTCGTTTATTTCATCGTGTTATTAATCATTCATTATTGATATCTAATATTGATAAGCATTTAAAAGAACAAGCATTTCGAGATACTTGTTATTTATATGAACAAAAATTCAATGAACAATATTGTCCATTATCATTAAACAATGAAACAAATAAAATTATGATCAATTTATCTGAGGATGGGTTCAATTCAAATAAGGATAAAGATCCAACATATTTTTATTGGGATATAACTCAATTTGAATTTTCATCTGATTTACTTAAAGATTATGAAAATCCTTTTTCATTTACTGAAGGTGATTTAATTATGGATAATAAATGGTTAGATTTATGTAAAGAATTTATGTCAAATGCATTAGAAAAAGCTGATGTTGATAAATGCTATCATAATAGATCGAAAGGAATTGATTTAGAATCTTACGCAATGAAAAGGCTGAAGAAATCATATGAACGATTTTTATATATGGCAGCTAAATATCCAATGAATGGTGGAAATGGTTTTATACCACCAACATATGCTGTAAACTAGTTAACATTAAAAAAATATTCTCTATAATTAGTTAGAATCTTTTTTCTGTCTAGATCGACATTATGTGGCATTCACATATGCAAGAACCATTGAATTATGTATCTGATTGTATTCGATTTGTTGGTTATGTTATTTATCATGATCCATGGCCGATGATCGAAGATGATAAAATAAAAGAAGAACAATGTCAAACGAATAAAATTTGGAAAGATGAATTTGAAGCTGATATTATGACAGATCATTTATTGAATACAATTGATAATAATCCCCAATGAAATCATTAACATATTCTATACGTTAAACCTTTCCGTTTTATTTAATCATGAACAAAATTTTATTTTAACCCTTTATCCCTTCCTCTCCCTTGATCATTGGAATGACTATTTGTAGAACGATTGAAGGAAGTATGGAATTGAAAAGCTCTAAGAGTCATTTTTCTAATAAACTTCATCGTCTGTCGACTAGTAAAAAAAATTTTTTTTTTCCACTGCGATATTTCCAAGATATACGACTTATATAATCGATAATTTTCAAAAAAATGTAAAAAAATAGAATTTTTTTGGTAAAATTCTTTTTCTATCTCTAGAAGATATATATCTCGGCGACGTGTTGTGTGATTTACATCGGAGAAAAGGTCCACTAGTAGAATATATAAGTTTCAAAAATTTGAAAAGAATTAGGTAAGCACACTAGTCGACGATCTTGCCTCACTTCTTTCCAGATTCTTGTTTTTCTTGATTATCAGACAAGATTCTTTTTATTCATGATGTTCAG
>JAJEKB010021111.1:408490-551030 GCA_022393335.1 Macrotrachela quadricornifera | reverse complement strand
ACTCGATCAGTTTTTACACGAAGAATGGAAAAAATTCGAAAAAACAACTATAAACAATTTGGTGAATTCGATGCAATCTAGATGTTTAGCGATTATTGAGTCAAAGGGAGAAAGAATAAATTATTGATTTTTCTAGTTTTGTACTCTACTATGTGTGTGTCCTTTTTGTGAAAAAAAATTTTTTTTTGATATTGAAAAAGAAGAAAAAATTATGAAACCTTAACGGCAATTTTTTTTGCACACCACTGTACACCGGGTGTTTGAAAAGTCACTTACCAAAAAAAAATCTGAATATCTCCCTTACGGCTCGAGCAAACGAACTAATTTTTTTATCAATGATAGAGCCATGTTCAAAGTTTATATCCATAAAGACATGTCTAGAGAGACGCTTTGCTAAGTATCATTATTAGTTTGAACAAAAAAAATTTTATTTTTTCACAAATAGGAATAGGGTGAGCCAAAAGCCACCTTACCAAGAAAAAATTGAATATTTCGGCTACAGCTCAACCAAACAAACTGATTTTTTTACTCATAATAGCGGCATATTCACACTTTAAATCCATACGGACAAGGTTAGAGAAAACCTTTGTTAAGTATCACAAATAACTTCAACAAAAAAATGTTTACTTTTTCACAGATAAGAAAAAAAACCAATATAATTAACGAAGAATTTCTCTAAGCATGTCTTTATGAACCTGAAGCTTCGACATGCCTCTATTATTGATAAAATAATCAGCCCGTTTGCTCGAACCGTAACTGAGATAATCAATTTTTTCTCTGTTGTGTACTTTTTGGGCAATCTTGAAAAGTCATTTTGTCGAAAAACAAATTGAATATCTCCATTACGGCTCAAGCAAACGAGCTGATTTTTTTATCAATGATAGAGGTATGTTCAAGCATCATATTGATAAAGACATGTCTAGAGGGATCTTTTGTCAAGTATATTGTTTTTTCTTCCTATCTGTAAAAAAGTAAACATTTTCTTGTTCAAATCAATAATGATACTTAACAAAGCGCCTCTCTAGACATGTCCTTATAGATATAAACTTTGAACATACCTCTATCATTGATAAAAAAATCAGTTCGTTTGCTCGAGCTGTAAGGGAGATATTCAAATTTTTTTTTGGTAAGTGACTTTTCAAACACCCGGTATATCCAATAAAAAATGACAATATTCTCGAAAAACAAGATATCAGAGAAGCAAAGAGAAATTATGATGTCATTGTATCTTAACAGCAAGAACAAAGGATATTTGAAAAGAATTTATACGAGAGAAGGAAAAAAAGGAAAGTACAAAATGACGCATACGATTGTTTATGGTTTTAATGATCTTACATATTTAATAGTGTAATGTGAAATAAACACTTTTTTCTTTACCGAAGAATGTGTGAGTCAAAAACAACCCACTCATTTTCAAAGGATTAAAAGAAGCATCCATAATTTATAGGTCCAAACAATCTGAACCTATGAATTATGGGTGTTTTCTTTAATAATTTATTCGGTTCAGAAATTGAACCCGTAAAAATGTGTAACTTCGTTTTGTCTGACTGGATAATGGCCAATGGAGAAAAAGTGAGACTTCAGCACTGAAGTACGGTAAAATATCATTGAAGTAGAGCGAAGCATGTACTTTACTTGTGTTTCAATTTTTTTTTGAAATAGTTCAAGTATTGCTTTTTTTCTCCTTAGTTAATGGTGCATTAATGTCATTCTCAATCTAATCTTGCTATCGACCATAGTTATAAATCATCATTAGAAGACGTTGTTCATAAAAGTAGTAATGCAGCATCATGTCCACTTTAATGACACTGCCATTATCCTCACTTTTAAAAGAAAAAAAGATGAAAGATTTGTAAATATTGAACTTGAAAAATATTTATTAATAATCTCTAATAAATCTTATCAAAATGATCATGTTTAATACAAATAATGATTTGATCTTTTTGAGCAAAATTTCAAACTTTAATCAATGCATCATTTTCAGTTGCTTTTAATTAATATTTATTTGAATGAAATAGTATTTGATATTATATTTCTTGTTCGTGTAAATATATGTTACTTGTGTTTAATTGAAATCTTTATTAAACAAAAAAAAACCTCAAAATTCAATGTCTCCGTAACATAAATTGAATATAATCAGAATGTTTCATTAAGTATAACAATCATTTATTGCTATATTAAACGTATGAATATCTTTAATAAAAATTTTCTATGGTAGAAGAATAAATAAATCACTTCAAATTAAACAAAATACTTACTAAGAGATGAATTTATTGTTAAAAATAAATAAATATGTAAAAATCATGTTATTATTTGAATGAGAAAGAAGAGTCGTAGAATATTGAAAACAATGACGTTGATATTGATGATGCACAATAATCTGTGACAATCATTATATAAACATATGATTTGAATTAGTATTGTTTGTTTTATAAGATGAAAGTTTTTTCATTACTTTATCATTAATTCATGTTTTGTTCTCTTTCTCGTAGAGAAGAGTCTTGCAAACATAAATTGTCTGATTGATTGATTGATTGCTTGCTTGTATGTCCGCACAAGGTCAAAAAAACATTTTATTAATATTTTCTATAAAACTCAACCAAAGGGTAATCGGGGTCGAGAAAACTCGAATTCAGTGTTACTTTTTTGAAATTTCTTTGTGGACCATTTGTTTCACACAAGAAACAGTTTTTTTAGGAAAAAAAATTTTCCTGTAAAGTTTGACCAAAGGTAATTGAGGTAGAGAAATCCAAATCTGAGGGAAGTTTTTTGAAATAGTTTTGTACATCATTTTTTTACACAAAAGGCCATTTTTTCAAGAAGAAAATTTTTCTTATAACGTTTGATCAAAGGTAACCGAGGGCGATGGACTTTAACCTGAGTTTGTTTTATTTTGATTGTATAAATGAATCACTTGGTGATAGTTGAGAAATACGATTTCTACGAGAAAGAGCTAAGCGAGTCTTCAGACGAGCGCTACTTGTTTAGAATAATGGAATGGAAAAGAATAAAATCATATTGTTCTTTAGTTTTCAATAATTTATATTTGATAACGAAGAAATTTTTGTATTCTATGATTATTTGAATCTGCTACATATAAAATAAGTTGATTGTCGAGTCTTATTGACCAAGATCTCCAAAGTAGAGTAACATTAGTACCTGCTACATCTGTAATTTTAACATTTGTAATTCCTTCTGATTGACCATTCATATATAATTGTATACGATGATTATCTCTATCAGCAACATACCTATTACCCATTGGATCAAATATCATATCTGTTGGATAATAAAGCTGAGTCAATGAATTACCTATAATACCATTAATATTACCAGCAAGAAGTGTCCAACTGGTACCACCTAATACCCAACGAACAATATTATGAGATATGTGATTAGCAATGACAAGAATATTTGATAATGGTTCATAATAGAGACCAACAGAATAGTTTAATTGTGTATTGCCTTTTCCTGCAGTATTATTTTGGGCTACTAAAGTATCTGATGATGCACTAGATAAATAGCTTATGACACGATAATTATAATAATCTGCTATATAAAGCGCACTTGAATTTAAGTCACGTGCTAGACCATAACGAGTGTTTGAACGATTATTTGCGTTATTCGCTACACCTAAAAATTATATTGATTATTGACTGTAAAAATCAAAATTAAACATTTTTCTGTCAGTTTTATTGTAAGAAATTTGAAATTTGATATAATAAAATATTTATGATTAGATTTAATGTACTTACCAACTGAATCATCAGCAATTGTCATTCCATTAGATATATCATTTGACCAAAACCGAATTCGATGATTTTGAGTATCTGATACATAAATTCCACTAGTAGGGTCGAGAAGGATTTTTCAATTGATCTGACAATACATCTGAGGAACAATTTGGATCTCCAGCTACAGTAACACCATTCATATCTCCTATCATATATTTTTGTATTCAATGATTGCCATAATCAGCAACATAGAATATATTTGAATAATCCAATACCACATCTCTAGGTTGATTAAGTCGATCACTAGTATTACCTGTTGTATTAGATAAACCAGCTATTGTAATTCCTGTTGTATTCCATCGTAGTACTGCTGTGCTAGCTACAAAATAAATCAGTTTATAATAGAATCAGATAAAAAGATATCTTCTATAAAATAATAATCATAAGCTTATTAAACTCAAATCTTAGTTGATATTAACAAAAATAATATTCTGTTTTCTAGACATCATAATATTTTTATTTTACACGATGTATTTGTTGCTGTATTAGGCTTAATTAAAATATCAACTAAAATTGCTGCTATTATAATACTAATAAGCAAAAAAATAATGACACATTATCATGAATATCTACAATAAATATAAAAATATCAATAAAAAATTCATTATTGAATACAAAGAAAAATATTTACCTGTTTTTTTTGAATTTTTATGATAATCTTCTGTCGTACCTTTAGTATCTGACCAAATATTTTTTGTATACTTTTATTTACAGGTAACACTCATCAATGGTGACTCGCTTCCCTAGTCCATTCTCCCTTTTCTAATCCTTGGGGAATCCCCGATAAAACTCTCTGGGGATTCTCGACATGGACTCCCCGGAGATTTCAAAGGGAGTTTTCAAGGAGTCCCTAGGGATTATTTGGGGAGTACCTTGAAAAGTGAAGGTTGAATCATTATACACCAATACATGACATATATCAGTGATATCATCGCTGAAATCTGGCTTTTATTAAAGTACACCGCTAGATAGATAAATAGATAGGTAAATTATCTATCTACCTATCTATGACTTACGTAATTACCTAACTAACTAACTAACTAACTAACTAACTACTCATCTATCTATCCCTCTATGTATCTACTTATCTACGTGCATACGTACCTACTTATCTATCTGATGATGTGCTATAATGAAGAAACATTTCTGTGACAATATCACTAAAAAATTTCACGGGCTTTAAAAATATTAGACAAAAATTCAATTGTATGAAAAAAAAAGTTTTAATAAAGATATTGTAATTCACAGTTTGTATATACGAGATGATATTCTTTTTTGTTATAGGATTTTGAGATATTTCGTTCGAATAATTCGAGTGATTATAACATATTGGACAAATGAATATATTTTTTCCTTTTTATATAGTTCGATAACGAAATAAATTCTCTACGAAACTATGTATTTTTTAGCAATTTATTTTTCACTTTGACTAAAAATTTAGTAAGTGTTTAGCAAATTTTTTTGATAAAACTTTATTTATATGTCTTTCTCGAGTGAATTACAGAATGATCCAGCTATTTTTATTAATATAAAAAAGAAAAAACACATTACGGTTTCAAACGATGTATATTATTGGAAAAGATTAATATAGCTGTACGGCTGTAACTTACTCGAGAAAAACAAATAAATAAATTTTTATCAAAAAAATTTGGTAAACATTCACTAAATTTCTAGTCAAAGTGAAAAATAAATTGCTAAAAAATACATAGTTTCGTAGAGAATTTATTTCTTTATCGAACTATATAAAAAGGAAAAAATATATTCATTTGTCCAATAGGTTATAATTACTCGAATTATTCGAACGAAATATCTCGAAATTCTATAACAAAAAAACATTTTTTTATTTACTTCACGAAACTACTCAATTTTTTTACGAACATATGAGATAAATCAAATGAAAAAATATATCATTTGATAGAGTAATCAACGTTCTATCTAATCATATAGAAATAAAAAAATTTCTGACGTTTTGTAGAAATAGAATAAATGAACAAAATTTAGTAAAAATAAGTGAATCATACTGTATATTGTCTCTAAAAATAAATATGTTTTTATTTTATTTACTAGCTTAAAATAAAAACGTCTAACACTTTTATTTCAGTTTCTTTCTCCTTTCTGCACGATCGGGCGTTTCTACAGCTAATCATATGACTGTATTTAAAAATATGTATAGTAGTATCTTTCCAAAGCATTTATGCACTTAACGGATTTAAATCACAAAAATAAAAACCCCCGGGGAGTCTCTATATAGGGATTCCCTAGGGAGTTTATAGTTTTCTCCCTACTCTCTAAAAATTGGGGAATCGCTAGTAATTTCATAGGAAATCCCTAGGGACTCCCTGGGGAATTTTCCCGATTTAGGGATTCCCCAGAGAATAGCGTGGTGACTCCCTGTGGGCTCACCGGGGATTTCCAAGTTTTTAAGTGATTCCCCGGGGATTCCTAGGGGGAAAATGGACTAGGGTTAACCCTCAACTGAATTCATTCTATTTATTTTGAGAATCATGAATACGATATATTTGAAATTAGCGCAAAATTCTAAATTGATCTATGTACTTTTCAAGTAAAATTTCGCCGTGGTCCCTCATAAGGATTTATCAAAAAATAAATTCATCGAAAACGTCAAACTGATTATGAGAAACGAACTATTAACTTTCGAAACTTTCATAAAACTCAAAAAAAAAAACAAATGATTAAATGAGAAATGTGGTGCTTTAATCAAACTCATTTTTTGATAAATCCCTATGGAGGAGTAGGACGAGTTTTTTTCGAGGAAAATAAAAGCTGTCAAGATTATTTGAAAAATATATTGATCAACTGAAAATTTTGCGCTGACTTCAAATATATCATATTTGTGACTCCCACTCTGGTTATTTCAATCGATATCGACCGAATTTGAGGCAAAAATCAATGTTTTTCGATATCTACAACCATTGAGTATATATGGTCAATGTCTTTCCCAAAAATTCATTTCGATACAATGAATTTTGTACAGTTTGAAATGGACTATCGATCGATTGTATAAATGAAGATATTTTAAACGGAAAATAAAAGGGAAAGATCATCCACAATATTAACAACGAATAAATAGTCACCCATATGTATACACTATTTATTGAAAAAAGATTTCTTAAAAAAAATGCGATATTTCTATGGTTCATGCACATACTTGTGCAGTTTTCTGTGCTCTATTTAGCGAATGAATAAAAGTCATTTTACTGCAAGTGTTAGAGACTTAATGTGATGATAGTCTGATTGTCCAAGTCATTTGAAAATATAAGAAAACGGTTGAGAACAACTTTTTATCCATGTACGAGTAGTTTTACATAAAAATTTTTAGTAGACAGATGTATGGTCTTATGTATCCTCGTCTTCTAGACAAATATTAAATATGTTTATAATTCAGGTTATAATTTTTTTGTTTATTTGAAAATAAAATCTTTTACTCATATGTATATATAAATATTACCACCATATATATAAATTAGTATCGAATAACTTATAACAATAATCACCAGATATTATCTTTGATTTAACAAGTTTTTGGAATTGATGAAAATAATTATTATTTGCTCTTGTAATGCATAATGAGTATAAATGATTAGTATTTTCGTTTGTTTTCTTTAATAAAAATTTAGTTATTAATTCAAAATCATCCATATATGTATCAATTGTAAGACATTCTACTTGAGGACATAAAACAACAAGAAGTTGAATTCTTTCTAATGTACATCTATTTATGAATGATAGATTTCGAATTCTATTCGTGGTGGATATTAATTGAAATGTTTTACTTTGTTGAATAGACATATCATCTTTTTCTTGAAGAGGCATAAATTGTAGTTCTAATGTATGAAGATTAGGTGTAAAACATAATAGATCAATCATTTTAATAAATGGAAAATAGAAACAATTAATAGCTAATTTAGTTAATTGTTTTAAATGAATAATATGATTAAGAAGAATTTCAATTGAATTATGATTAGTAGAAAAACCAACTTCAAAAGTAAGTTGAGTTGCATTTGGAAAATAATTCATACAATTAATTATTTCTTTTTCACTTTGAATAAGTACATGATTAACTAATTTCAGATTTGTTTCACAATCGATTAAACAAATGTTTGTATTCGGTCGATCATATAATGTATAATTTTTTCTTCTAAAAAAAAGTAAATACTAGATTAAGTAGAAAGTTCGTGGTCACTTTGTTAATCGTCTTCGCTAACAAAGTGGCTGCGAACTTTTTGTTTAATCTAATATAATAATAAATCTAATCAGTTGATACCTATATGGATTTATTGAATAGAAGATTAAAGAATTTAAATATCCCGATTGTCGATGTTGATGTGCAAAAAACCATTTACGTTCAATCCAAAATGGAGATGTAAATTGATTAATTTGATTTTCTAATCTTAATTCATCATGAGAACTGTTAACAGTAAAATTAAATCGAATATCAAATATACGTAAATTAGGTAGATGAAATAATATCAATTGTTTCCATCTAATATTATCCAAATATGCTTTATCACTACGATCATTTGATGATATATGTAAAATTTGTATAGTAGAAAAAAGATTTATCATTAATTGTTCAAAATCATCAAAATTTATCTGATTTAGTTTTAAAGAAACATGTGTTAAATGATTTAATTTAATTAAATTTATTTTTTTGTATCTATTATGCAATGATTGTATTAAATCAATCGATAAACGACGAAGTTGAGGAACATATAATAGAATATTATAGATTTCTTCGAAATGTGTCTTTTTTTTAGTAATGAAATGTTCGATTGGACTGTATTGATTGGTAGAAAATATTAATGGATCTTTAATAATCTTTCGTTTTAATGATAATTTACAATATTTCAATGCAGATAAATGAAATATTTGAGAATAAATTGAGTTTTCATCTCTAACACAATCAATAGTATTAATAATCAATGAAGAGAGACAGGATAAATTAGATAATTGATGTAGAATAATTTCAAGATAATCTGATTGTATATTATCAAGATAAAGTGTTTGAAGTTGATTAAAATCTGATATATTATTAAATAATGAAGAAATACAATCATAAACAAGTGGATTTGATATATAAAATGAAATAATTCGTTGTTTATTATGTATAATTATATTTTTATAATAATCATAAAATGTTGATCTTGATATTGATGAAAAGTTTGTTTTAATTGGAAGATTTGAATCAGTAATAAGATAATGAAATCGTATATTGAGATGACAAAAAGTTTGATATATATGATGAAAATGAAGATAATCAAATATATCATAGATTATTTCATTAGAAAGATCTTCAAAATATGTTTTGATTTTTTTTGATAAACTAAAAAATAAAATATTTTTTTTAAAAATATATTCTACAGACTCACTCATTATTTTCAACTATTGTTATTGTAAAAATAAAAAAAAGAAACAATCTTAAGAACAATAATGAAGTTTATCTTTTACTTTGGATCTTTTTTATGCTATTATCATCGTAATTATTCAAACTATTGTTTTGATGCATAATGATATCTAAAGTAAAGACAATACTATTTCGAGAAATACATATAAGATATTCATCAGTTTAAAATCCAATGTATAGAACAGAAAGGAAAAAAATATGTATTGAATGATTCATTACGAAGTAGATGCGTAAATGATATTTTGTTTAAATTTAATACTCACATGTAAAAAGTTTTAGATTATTATTTAAATTAGATTGTATTTTTTGTAGAATATATCACTAGAGAGTTGTTTAATCAATTTTCATCTATCTTTTTTGTTTTAACATATGAAATACATCTGTATTATTATCTATGTTAATAAGAAAAAAAGAAATGAAAACATGAAAATAAGAATGATAAAATAGGTATTATATGGGAGAATAAAAACAAAACGAATGTTTGTTTCTATTTTTGGTTATGCGTAATAGATGATACTATTTAGGCTAGTCCAAAAATAGTAACAGTGATACTTTAACAGATTCGACCCGATTCAGTTTTCATAGAATATTTTTTCTAGATGTTCATTTTTATGGACTGTTAGTTTCTAATAAATACATATAACGACGTTTTCGTTCTCTTCTTTATATCAGTACATAATGAATCATTCTTTTCTGTCCAACTGAATAATCGCTCAACATTACTTTTTCGTTCTTTTTCATATTGTAAGAAGCATGTGCAAGAAAAAAATTAAGGAAGTTTTCACCTTTTTCTCCCTTATTCTTTTCCCTGTATTGTCTTGTATATAAATACGACCGAAATTTTCGAGCAGTTCACATGTCGTTTGAAAAAACCGATACTGAAGATATCGCTAACTTACTTAATGAAGTGGATTCTCTCGATGGTGGATTTTCATAGAATACACCTTGAATCTGACAATTCTGACGAAGAAGTTACTGATAACAAGAAAATATATGGAAAGCAAAGTGATCATTCTGCAGTTTCTTGGAAGTCTTCTACAATCTTTCCTTCTTGGTGTGTCATTCGGGAATCTAAAACCTGGTCTGAAACAGCAATCAACCACTCATTCGAAGCGTAGACTAGCTGATCATAAGTTCGAAAAAAGGAAAGGATCTGACTGTGTTGTTCGAAGACGCCGTGGTAGTTATTACGAGAAAAACAGAGATCAACAATCAAGAGAAGCGTATCATTCAGCAACAAAGAAAATAAAAACTTTCTGTTCTGATTATAACAATTTTTTTTGTCTTCATTGTTTTAACGAGAAGCATTATGCTATGTAACAAATGATTTTGAAAATAGCGAAGGCAGAGCAAATCCCAACATTATATGTAAGCTTCCGCCTAAGAATAAAAGACAAGAAAGCATTTTTCTACTAAGTTTATTGTTAAAATATAGTGGGGTCCACCGGTGCACTCCATCGGGCTCAACGAGTTAAAAAAGTAAGACATATTTTTTTCGTTTATTTCATAACTTTTATAATTTTATTTACAGTTCTGATTGTAAGCAAGTAACTATTAAGTTAAAACTACATAAAACGTGAATTTGTTTGTTTAAAAATAATATAATAGTGATATGCAACCAATAGAAGAATTTGTTAAATCAATAAATTATTAATTTATAAAATTACACTTATTTTTTACTCTATTTTTCATTTTTAAACGAAGTGAATGAATAAGGAAGAAAAAATAAAAATAGAAAACAGAGCAATGAAGAACAAGTGATGATGAATAATTTTTTTAAATAATGATATGAGTATCAGTTGTTTCTTTTCTTATTTCTTCAAGTTGAATTTTTGATTATTTTGATGTTATTTTTGAATAATTAAATCATAATGAGTATTGAATAGTAAATTTGAAACAGCTACAAACGTGTTATTTTAATATATCTCTATTGGAGGGATTATTTATAATAAAAAAATAGGTTTATTTTATTATTTATTATTCTATTACGCATTATGATTTAATTAATCAACAATAACATCAAAATAAGTATATGATTTGTTTATGTGAAATTAAGAAATGGTTAAAAAAGATTTAATCAGTCACAAACTTATACTATTATAGAACTTTATTCGATTCAGTATAAGAAATTATTTTATCTTTATCATATGATGATCATGAATTTAATACAATTCACTATCATCTCAACGTCAACACAGTTCTGAAGATGATGGTAAATTCAACTTGAAGAAAAAAGAAACAACTGGTACTCATCGTCATTTAAAAGTGATTTATCATCATTTGTCCTTCACTGCTCTATTTCCTATTTTTATATTTCCTTCCTTATTCATTCACTTCGTTTAAAAATGAAAAATAGAATTAGAAATAAGTGTAATTTTATAAATTAATAATTTATTGATTTAACTAAGTCTTCTATTCGTTGCATATCACTATTACATTATATTGAAACTATTAAATTAATATGGTTCCAAAGAAAATTTACATTTGGTACAAAAATTGTAAGCCTTATTTGATTTTTTTGTTCTTGAATTCATAATATTATTTTACAGGATGCTATAAATATCATCGATTACATTTTTTTATTCAAGAAAATCAACAGAAAATAAAGGAAACAGATGATTACTGTATGTTTTATATATTTTTTCAACTCAAAACAACTGAAGTAAGACAAACTTTTATTTTTGTTGATTGGTTTCTATCTAATTTTCTTTTAAGAAAATTCAGGGTTGATTATTTCGATCGTCAAAAACGGTCGTCGTTTTTTACCGTTTTGTACTGTTTAAAGCTGTTTAAGACGCCATTTTCTCTGACATGGGAAATTCTAAATTTACGATGGGAAATGAAAAAAACTTTGATTTCATTGAAGAGATCCAACTCATTTGATACTCAACATGTTTGCAGATAATGATAATATGCATTTATATTCTAATGTAAGTTTTTATGATTCAATATTTTTAACAAAATTGACATTGTATATTTTGTAGTGCTTGTATCCCAAGTATAATTGAAATACAACATTAACAATACCAAACTATGTTAATTAAAGCAAAGGGAATTTTATATAAGACAATTTATACTCCTAAACAAATTTCAATATTTACTTTTATGGTGTAAAACTGGAACCCAAACTCAAAAACCATGTGAATATCAAGTTTCAAAAATTAGTGAAACAAATTGATAATTGCTAAAAATTAAATTTTCATGAATAACAAGATTCTAATGCTACAACAACGAATGCAGTACCAATTATTAAAGATTATAATCACGTTTATATTTTATTAAATACTCCTAAAAATCCGTTTCAAGGTTAAAATCAATCAAAACATTAAAAAAAGTTATTTTTGAAAAGTTTTCTGTATTTATATCTTAAGGTTATTCCGATGTAATAAACAAAACATAAGAATCCAATATATGTAATTATTGCCTGATTTTTACATAGCATCCAGCACAGCGTCTTCGTACATTGCGAGCTTATAATCAGCGAATTTGCGCTTTGTTTGGTCAGCTGATTTTTGTCTAGAGCCGAGTTTCAACTTCTCAAATGGCATTTTTTACCAATGGATAGTATGTTTCGCTCTATGTTTCTATACTATTTGATAATTCCTCGTCTTCTACCAAGTTAACGAGGTTTCGAGAAAACTCTTTTTTTTGCTTACAACTCCCTGATAGCAGAAGTTTATATTTTTATCTACACATCGATTTTTTTCGTTTTTTCTTTCTTTTACTGTATAATGATATAAGTGGAAAAGAAAAGAAAACAGAAACAAAAATGAATTTGATGATTATTTCATTAAATGTTCAAAGTAATCTACCATTGTCATAATGAATTGGGATACCACAAGTCCCGTATGAAAGTCTAAAAAGGACGAGAAAGAATATGATCTGAAAACTAGAAATCTAATCAAAACGTTTTGTATCAATAACAAATGAGTTTTTTTTATTCTCTGATAAGATATATTCAAAAAGAAATGTATAGAAAAATGACTCTCACAAGCGTTAGAAAGATGTCAACACACAACAAGCAAGTGTCAAGTTTTTAACAATTTGCGCGTTCCGAACATTCATTTGAGTGATGCGAATGAATTATATTTACTTTGTGATAAATAGATTTATACGAGTCGTTCGAAAATGTGACAATGTTAAGCTATTTTTTTTTGTACAAAAAATAATTTCTGATTAAAAGCGTAGAATAATATAAGAATAATTGAGAGTGTTACGGAAAGCTTATGTTTGATGAAATGAGAAGTTTGATAAGGTGGACAATTTCAGCTTTTCGGTGGAATAAAAATAGTTGGATCCAGTTCTTCTTGAATAATCGTATAATTTGTAAACCACAAACCCTGATAGATATCAAACAATGGTTGAGGAAACATATGTTGATATATGAGACGTCCACCAACAGCTGCCGTATCAATAAACCAAGTGACAACATCAGTTGCACAATTTCATCGATAGGCTTTGATTGTCTGATAATACAATGTCGAATTGTATGAACATAACTCTGCAATCCAATTTCGTGAGAGTGTAACTGGTTTTCCGGGATAGATCACACAGGATATTCCATTGGGTGTAAGACTTGCATAGTATTGATAGGCATTGGCAGGATCAGATGAAGCAAATAGAGTATCGTAAGGTGAAGGAAATGTTTCAGCAAAATAGAGATCATCGGCTCGAAATTTTCTATTATTGGAATCAATCATCTGATACAATATACCAGCACCAGCAGAGAGATTATTCGACATATTGATAAATTGAAAATGTGCAGTTGCTGACCATCTTGGTGGATAAATAGGAGGATCAGGAGGTGGATCTTCCATGAAAGACTTATTCACTAGTGCAGATGGATTATCCTGAATGAATCCAGTCGTCAGACGGTTATTTCTTGCCCAAATAAATGTGAAAAGAAGTGAGAATAGAAGAACAATCTGCATCGATGTCTTTCTCCTATGAATCTGTCAACAAATGAAGCACATGATACTGATAAGACAAAGACATGTTTCTTTACATGCAATATAGACAAAAAAAATGCTTCTATCTGCCCTTGTATGTTAAAACAAGAATCAGTATAATAGATAAACATATAGATGAACAACATGAAACAATCAGTGGTTCTTAATTTGAGGGAGATGACACACTGCATAAGTCTTGCGGACATGAAAAGTTATGTTATTATTTCAGATGATTCAATACCTTGTTAGATACAATTTGTTTGTTTGATGATAACAACAGACAACACCATTTAAATAGCATTCACTCGTGTTGATTTATTATAACAAAAACATCATGACAATACACCAGTTCTCTGTTATTCTAATCCTCTTGGCCCATGCACTGACCCAGATTAGTGCTCAACGACGACCCAATATTATTATGGTGTTAGCAGATGATCTAGGCTATTGTGAAAGTGAACCTTATGCCTGTCACATTCCTGAAGGACATGATCAACCACGAATGTCAACACCTAATTTAGTTAAATTTTCACAAGAAGGTCTCAAATTCACCAGCAGTTATAGTGGTGCTCCCATTTGTGCTTCATCTAGATGTACATTGATGACTGGTCTGCATAATGGACATTCAAGAATCAGAGGTAATAAGGATTTTGAGGGTGGTGATTGGCCATTAGAACCAAATGATATCACTGTTGCTGATATCTTAAAATCTGCTGGATATTATACAGCACTAGTTGGTAAATGGGGTTTGGGGAATTTTGGTACAACTGGTTGGATGAGAGATCATGGATTTGATTATTATTATGGTATCACAGATCAAAATATCATCCATAACTATTATCCCGATTACATCATGGAAAATGAAACACAAATACCATTACCATTAAATCAAGATGCTTCTCGAAAAAGATGTATGAGTCAACCACAAACGTGTAATTATAGTCACGATTTATTTACTAATCGAGCATTTGAACTAATTAGAAATCGAGTCGAAAACTATCCCGAACAACCGTTTTTCTTGTATCTAGCCTGGACACTACCCCATGCTGGTGGATGGAGAGGAGTGATTGAAGATGGTGAACCGGTTCCTAACAATAAACCATTTGACAATACTACCTGGCCAACTGTCGAACAAGATCATGCAGCTATGATTAGTTCTTATCTTGATCGAGACTTTGGACGGTTGATCGCGCTACTCGAGGAATTAAGTATTGATGATGATACACTCGTCTGGTTTGCATCCGATAATGGTGCTCATAACGAAGGTGGTCATTCGCATAAATTTTTCAATAGTACTGGACCACTTCGAGGTTTTAAACGTTCATTATATGAAGGAGGAATGCGAACACCTCAGATCATTCGATGGCCAAAGAAAATTGTTCCCAACACTCAAACAAACTTAATCACAACATTTGCTGACTTTCTTCCTACTGTTGCTGAACTAGCTGGTGTACAACATTTACCAGGTAATTTTGATGGTATATCAATTGTACCAACATTGTTGAATAACAGTGCTGCACAAGTTCAACATTTATATATCTATTTTGAATTTTGTACGAACTTTGAATGGGGTAATGCAGTTCGATCTCAACAATGGAAATTAGTTCGTTTTAGTATTCATGAACCATATCAGTTGTATGATTTAGACAATGACATTGGAGAAACGCATGATCTATCACAACAATATCCAGATATTGTGAGCCTACTGACGTCATTTGCAACATTGGCTCACACAGATTCTGTTCCATTTCCAATTCAAAATTGTTCAAACAGTTTTCTTCACTAAGTACAACAACTTTTAGACGATTGGATTTTCTAAATTTGTTCGATTTTTTTTTACTCTATTGATTTTATGAATATTTAAATTTTCTTATCACCATCGTTCTCGAAAAGATATGCACCTTATTTTTATGACAATGTGCAATAAGACCGAGTTCAAATATGGAGGATGAAAAAAAAAAAGAAATATTTTGCTATTTGCTGTGAAGAAGAATGAAAAACGTGTACTTGAGGTATATATGTATATGACGCTAGTAAGGATAAAAGAACGACTATCGTTTGAGGGAGAAGGGAAACAAATAACGATGCATTCAGATTAATGACTTGTTGTGATCCTCCATGCGATCTTATAGAATTTTTTCTTAGATTAAACTAGATTCTTTATTCAAGATTAACATCGATGAAAACAAAAAAATCCCAAAATCTTCTGCAAGAGTATCGAATATGTGATGCATGTAAAATGTTTTTGAAATGAAATGATGGTCACAAACAGATTTAATCCTCATATCAATTGATTTAGACAGCATTTGTATGTGATTCTAATGGTTAATGTGAAATTAATATGAATAATCGTCATATATGTCCAGCATATCGACTTGAGAAATGTTTTAAATCTCGAATGAGAACGAAACACAAAGAGTTTAGTTAAAGTTCAACATCAACCAACGCAGGTGAGATGAGCAAACTAGAGATAAACTTCTCCCAGAAATATTCTTTTTCAATTACCAACACTAAATCATCTACAATCCGATCAATCTTCATTAACTGTTAACCAATGGACACATATTTCTAATGTAATCCGTTCTTATCAAGAATCTCAAACCATACCGTTTACTCAATGTTTAATCAATACACATGATGCTTCGCAATCTACTGATCTAGTTTATAAAAAGCTTGTCGATGAATTTCTCGTATCGATTTACGAAGCATCTGGTGCATATCTTCATTGCAATGATGATCTAAACAACTTATCTTATCATGATCGTTCAATTAGAGTCCATATTTCTAATTCTGCCGGAAAAGAAAATATAGAATACATACAATGAATATTCATAAATCAACAAGAAAATATATCGATATTGATGTTATGTTAGCTAAATTAGCCATTTCATTATTTGCATTTTCAGAAAATTCTTCTTGTTATGATTCATTGAATTTGACCGGTTCTATCCAGATTTTTCATATTCAAAGTAAATGTGCTCAAGACTTAGTCCTTCATGATCAAACTGAATTGACATTTATCTAAGATGATGCAGAAAATACTACTCAAACTCAGCAAGAATCTTTTTCGTTTTCATATGTTTAACACCATGGATATTTGTTTCGTTTGTTCTCTAGATCAAAAGTATAGGATTGAGAAACGGGAATTATCTTAGTGTGCGTATTACTTTTGTCGGTAACAAGGCACAAATGACCATATAACTGTACTATTAACCCTTTAACTGACGCCGACGTATATATACGTGATGAACTTTATTAGTGTACAAAACTAGCATAATCAATCGTAATGCATATTTTTTTAGATTCGTCTCCACAGAAATAATCACCAAACGGCTGAACCTTGTGATAATACCATGTCATAACGGTATGCTTTTAAATCGTGCCTTAGAAAAATGAGTGTGAGAATAGAAATTATTCGAGACCTTATTTCAAAGTACGGCTCTAAGAGATCTCATATTGGCAAATCATTGAGTGCTCATTCACTACGATTGACGACCAGACCATTTTCCATCTTTAATTCCTCCAAATAAAAGCAAACAGACTCCTCGAAGAAGATGTTATGTTTGCAGCAATACCGAACGACGTGATATTCACTACCAATGTAGCGAATGCGATGTTGGTCTGTGCATTACTGACTGTTTCAAAGATTTCCATATCTTACAAAGGATTTAATGCTATCTTGTATAAATACGTAAAACTAGATCGAATATAAACGACTATGATGATTTTCTGTAAAAATTTTTTCTTTCCTTTATGTCGTCAGTTAAAAGGTTAACTATGGAATTAATCGAATGGATTTTAGTTTTATTTCGATGAAATGTTAGAACCAATACGAAGATATTGCCTAAATAAATATAACAATCATATATGATGATGGAGTATATTATCTGGATTTCGTATTATTTTAGATTTATGTAATGACATTTTTTTTCTACAAAACTAACCATTGTTTGAGAAAATTATGTCAAACTTTTAAGATTTGTTGATAAGCAATTTATCTACTCTTTCCTTCAATGTTTATCTTCGAAACAATTATAAACAGTTCATTGATCATTCTGATTGGTTTTTATTTGTGCATAAACATTCATCTTTTGATTTATACACCAAAGTATTCTTTGATTCAGCCTTTTATCAATGAAAGACATATATATTTGTTGTATTCAAATCTTCGAACATTATTCAATCAATCAAATATTATTTTATTGAATTTAAACAAAAAAATCAATGACTACCATGAAAATTTCACTCGTCCATCTTGCTGTTTTAAACTATTTTGTAGGTTAATGGAGACATTATTGTTGACAAGGTATAAGTACTGCAATGTCTAAGAAATTAAAAAAAGACAAATGTGAGAAACAAAATACATCGAAACATATCTTTTTGTTAGTCTTCAGTGCTTCCACGAGATATTATGTTCCACCGCCTCTAATTTTAGTATTACTAAGGGTCTAATAAGTGAGGATCTATGTGAAAAAGAAACAATTCATATGAAATGAAATATGGATGAAAACTTTTTTATTATTGTCTTTTGAGAATTTTCAGATATGAATATGTTTTTCAATGCTTGGTCATTTATACGCTTCGAAAATATCCTAAAATATTGAACATATCGAACAAAATTAACTCTTTAAATATTTCTAATAATAAAATTCAAAATATATTCTCTACTGCATTTGAAAGCATAAGGTCAGTATCTGTTTATTGATTTAAAATTTTCTTTTTCCTATCTTATATCATACAGTTAGTTTATATCAAAATTTCGATTCACTGATCTTTGTACAGTTATACAACTGATACAGTATCAGCTCTCATCAAAATAAAAGACATTTATTGACATCGGATGAGACTTCATATACGTTACAAAGTCTTTTGAATTATTGTTATTATGAGAATGATAAAGAGAAGCATAAACAATATGTGAAAATGTTGTTTATAGATTATGATAAGTGGGAGAAATATTGGTAATCAATAGAATCAAATTTTATTTTATTTCATTCAAACAAAAATAGAATTAATATTATTAAAAATAAAATCGTCTATCTTGATTTTTCAAAGAAGTTTTCACATTAGCAGATATATTGTTATTTTGAAGATTCAAATACTGCACAGTCTAGAAAACAAAGGAAAAAGATAAACACATGCAATAATCTGTCAATATTCTCTTTTAATAATGTCTGGTTTTTCTCGGAGATATTTCTCCTTGAGCTTTACTAATATACAGAAAAATATATGAAAAAAAGAGAAAGCACTTTCCATGGAATTAAAAACCGATTAATACTTTTCCAATGCAAGAATTTTCGACTATATCTCATGAACTATTCGAAGTTTTCGGTTTGTTATACCTTTTGCACAGATGTTGTAGCATTAAACATATTGAACAGAATATTTTAAACGAGATGATACTCTTTTAATGAACTCGATTATCGACGTTCAACTAAGCTTTTGACAAATTACAAAATATTCTTAACGATTGAAGTATGAAAAAGTCATTTCTTGGATGAAAACGAGATAAATATTGTTAATCAATAGAATTAATTTTAATTTTATTTCATTCAAACAAAAAATATAATCATGCGAAAGTAAAATCTAATCGTTTGTCTTTCTGTTGAAAACGAGTTTTCGAGTCAGCAGAGAAATTATTCTTTGGAAGACGCAGAATTTGCAATGTCTATAAGAGAAAATAAACCAATGTAAGAAATAACTTTACAAAAGTACAAAATTTCACTTTATTTGTCTTTAATACATTTAAAGAAAATACTCTGTTATACTATCTCAATATCTGATTCTACTGAATATTCAAATAAGTGTCTCGGCAGAAAAAATAATTCATACCAGATCAAAAATTGATGAGAATTTTCTCATTGTTCCTGTCTTCTTAATTAATTTTTATTTCATTCTAACAAAGTTTTCGATATTCATGTGGCACAGTTTGATAGTACAAATCAAACAATTGTACAAAATGTGTTAGAAGAATTTCTTCAGAATTGTTCAAAAACAAGAGAAAATAAACACACACCTTCATATTGTGAACTTTTCCGATTATGACACTATTGCGTTAATTATTGATAAACATTTTTGTAAACTATACTCAAAAATAATGATGAAAGACAAAAGATTTTAGTTATAATATTAATTTAATAAGAAAAGAGTAGAATAGATACACTTACTAATTTTCAGAATTTATTTAAACAATTCAAACCTCTAAGTAATTCTATTATAAAACCAGTGGAGTATATGTATATAAGTATGTCAAAGAAGAATTACCACTGAACTCTCAACCCTCAAATAAAGATATGCGTGACATATCCGGTGATATTGGCACAACAAATTAGTGAAGTATCAATCGCATAGAGAATAGTGACAAATCGAAAAAGAAAGACTTTTGATTCATTTTTTCAATCAATCGAAGATCCTCATACGCATGTTTTTAATGAGTTGACAAATCTTTATTTTTGTATTCAAATTCATATTATTTACAGCAATATATATATTTCAATATAATCTATGTTTAGTACAATCAAACGACTCACTTATATTTAGATTTAAAAATTCTTTTGAAATTTCTAGTTTGCCATAGATTTCATTGTGATACTCAAATACTGAACATATAATATAAAACCTAATCTTTAAATAGTTGTGACAATAAACTCCATTATAGATTTTCTTTCTACATTACGAAAAAAATTTATAATATTTACCATACTGGCTTTAGATAAATTTACAATTAACACAAAATCAGTTTTTATTAAAACGGGACAATATCCACTGAAAGAGATCATCAATAAAGAGCGTTTCTATTAGTTATTTTAAAATGTGTCAAAATTTATAGAATAAAAAGTATAATAGAAAAGGACAACATCTACTTGACAAGAATTTCTTAAAAAAACTTCTCGGAAAATGTAAACATATTTTTTTATATGAAGAAACAATCAAGTTATTGTCAAATAAGAGACGAATTTTTATTGATTGATTGTTCTTCAATGATTATGAGGAGGAAGAATTGTGCAAAATTCTAATCAATAGTGTCTCTTCAATTCATACATGAGACTTTGATTTAGGTTTAATATTAAATATCTGCTAAAGAATTAAATATTGTACAATTAAAGAAAACATCTAATGAAGAATAATATAGATTAAGAAAACTACTGAATATTATTATTATAATTTATTGAACTAAGTGATTTTCAATATATAAGAATATATTCATATTGATTTGATCACAATTTATTTTTTTTGTATAAATATTTCGTCAGACAGAAATCTCGTCTGTTTAATGTTCTAGACCGATTCTTGTTTCATATGAGAATATTAACCAGCTGATTGGACAATGCACGTCACTTCACATTTCACAAATATCAGTGGTTAAGAAAAGTCTGATCGATTATGATTTGATTTGTTGAAAATAATTCAAAAACATTTCTAACTGAATTTTGTTCTGTTTAGTTTATCAGATAATTCTTTTCTAATGTTTGTGAGGAAAGATCAACTAAAAATAAGTAATAAACTTTCCTATCTTGTTATTAAGAGATTATTTGTAAATAGTGAAGACTTTCGAAACCATGATCACCACCATGACTTTACAACTGATAGAAGTGAATGCGAACTCTTCTTGACTATATCATTTTGGAAAAAAAAACAATGATATTTTATAATAAACAAATCTATTGCACTGACTACAATACAGTATACTTGATCAAATCAATGAAAGTAAGGATTGACATTATTGTTCATTAGCAGAGTGTACAATATGATAGTTAAAATTATCTTGAGAAATTATTAGTTTTATTTAACAAGTTCAGGAAAATTAGTTTCCAAAATGGAAAAATTACATTTGGAATGATTTACTATTACTGGACGCATTCGTTTCGAAAGTAGATGTAGAATTATATTTTCGATCTTTTGAAAGCGATTTCATAATAGCGATATTTGCATAAGGGACTCGATAAGAAATGATCGAATTTTCTTCCACTTAGGAGGGAAGGATCCCAACTGTCCAATCGCTTTTGAGCCGAGACTATGTGCATTATATAGACCCAAATGAGTTATGAATAGCCTGGAAAAAGCTCGGGCCACTAGCATATTGCTACGGAGATATTGCACTTTTATAGTGTTCTTTAAAAACGAATGCCGTGGTTCTCCTCAGGGATACCAGAAAAACTGATTTTCGAATTTCGACTTGAAACTTTGGATAGAGACAGACCTCAATGAGAATAGTTTATTGTGAATGTTTTTGAGATGTTGTCATCTGCTTTTATCTTAAAATAAGAGCATCGAATCTGCCAGTTTATAGAGACTAGCTATTCATAACTGTATCCTAAGATAGGAAGGGCGAAAAAATCTGAAATAGTCACAGTAAACTATTTTTATTGAGTTCTATCTCTATCCAAAGTTTCAAGTCGTAATTCGAAAATCAGTTTTTCTGGTATCGCTGAGGGGGACTACGGCATTTTTTAAAAAATACTGTAAAAATGCAATATCTCCATAGCAATAAGCCAGCGGCCCGAACTTTTTTCAGACTATTCATAACTCATTTGGGTTTACATAACGCACATAGTCTCGGCTCAAAAGCGATTGGACAGTTGAGACCCTTTCCTCGTTAGTTCAATATGATTGACCTTTATAGGATACCAATGGGGACAGTATTTGTAATTATGTGGTACATAAATAACATATACTCTACGAAAATCAATTGAAATGTTTGTCACTTGCTATAATAAAAATCAGATCCGTAGGGCGACCAATAAATAATATTAGTTTTTTTTCTAGTTTCTCTGATTGTAAGACTATCATGTTTAATCTGACAGATATTCTACTTTATTCCTGTAACAGTATAGAAGACTGTATCTTGACTCATATAGTTGAAGAAATTCTTTGATTCATTGAATAGTTATTCATTTTCATTTTATTTTTCGGAACAAGAAAAAAAACTATTATTAAGCAAAGTTTATTCGTCCGTCTTGTTTTTTTAAATTGGTTCTCACATTAGCAGAGATTGTATTGGTTGGGAGATATAAGTACTGCACCGTCTACGGAAGAAAAGAACGAATTAAAAGAAAAATTGTACAAAAATAATAAATTTCACTTTATTAGTCTTTAGTGCTTCTGCAAGAAATTGAGCCCCACTATCTCGAATCTGATTATTGTGAATTTCCAAATAAGTGAGTGCCTAAGTGAAAAAGGATTAATTCATTTATGAAATTGTGATGCTCTTATATTAATTATTATTAAGACATTGTCATAGAATATTGTCAAATTCTAAATTTTCAATGATATTTTTTTCCTCAAATATTTTTCAAACTAACAATATGAATATCTATTCAGATATATTGAATTTTCTTTCTTCTATCCTATAATTTCAAAATAATCCGAATTGTATGCAAGTTTTCTCAATCTAGTATTTCATACTTTTCTAATTGATAGACGATCAACAATATTTTATTTATTTTCTCTAATCATTTTTGAATATCTAACATTTTTTAAAATCGATTGTGCCGAACTTTCGAAAAATGTAAACATATCCTATTATATGAATACAACTTGCATCATCTTCAAATAATAATAAAATTTTCATCAATCGGTAAACTATTCTTTAACAAACATGAGAAGAAAACAATAGTGTAAAATTCTAATGAATATTTTCTATTCAGTTCAAATTACAGATTTAAACTTTCAGATAGATATTGAAACTATTAGTGACTTCGATCCAATATGAACTATCTACTCAAGATTGAAAACTTCAACACTTGAAGAAAGTATCTGATATGAAATAATACATTTTCACAAAATTGTTATGTATACTTCATCGGACTTTATCGAAATAGATCAGTTTCAATGTATAAATGTCAATCGATTGTGTCACAATAGAGATTTACACTTTTTTAGATAAATCTTTTCTCAACAATAGAGGAAAATATCGGTCTATCGTTTTGAGTTGTTATTTTTAATTCTTTGATTAAATCATATACACGATAAATCTCTTATAGGATAATATTAACAAACTAACTGATTATCATAAAATATTCATCTTTAACAAGCATTGGTGTTAAATAAAAAATTAAGACAATATCGTCTCAAATGAATAGTTGAAGATGTTCATAAAAGAACTTTAATCGTATATTGAATTACTTAACATTATCATCAAATTTTCTTGTAGTATTGATAAAAAAGATCTAATTGAAAATGAATGATAAACTTTTTTATTCGTAATCAAAGACATTATTTGTTAGTATTGAAAAGATTTAATTACATTAGAAATTTCTAATTCTCACGAATATTCAATAGAATTGACGAATTAAATATATCATTAGATTTTCGATTTTGTTTTAGAAAGAAATTTTGTATTAGTGATTTTTATATAGTAGAACTGACAAAAAAAAAACAATAAAAATTTTCTCTCAATCAGTTCAAAATCGTCGATAGTTAACGGGTTTGAATTACAAATATGATCCTAATTGTACAATAGAAAGTTAAATATTAATTTGAATAGTTTATTCGTCCGTCTTGTTTTCGTAAATTGGCTCTCACGTTAGCGGAGATTGTATTTTCTGGTAAATATAATCTCTGTAATGTCTATAAAAGAAAAGAATGGACTATAAGATAAAACTACATCAGCGATAAACTATACTTTGTTAATTCTTAGTGTTTCTAGAAAATGTTGAGCCCCATTATCACTAATTTGATTTCTGTCAAGATCCAAACGAACGAGTGTCTAAGTGGAAATGAGGCAACTTACAGAAGAAGAATAGGTTATACGTAGATAACGTGAACGAAGAAGAGACGATGGTAACAAGGACTAGCAGTGAACGAAGTTTTTCATCGGTTTTATCTGATTTTTACTATTCTCGACTGATATCTCTAGAAATTCATATAAAATCTGCTTTTCTTCAATCTAGATTGAGATAAATGAAGGAGAACGACTAAATCTTAGTGAAGTTTTTTGTAATGAACGAAACAATGATTCGACTTTTTCGAAAAAGTAGTGTAAATCAAATCTTGTTAATTGAGTATAGTTGAATTCCAAAATGAATGACTGATCTGTGCTCTAATATAATGATTTATTAGAAAACTAAGTAAATATTGTTTTCTACAATAAACAAATTGGTTTGATATAGTCATGTGAGATAGATTTCGTTCAGGAAGAAAAACAACATTCGACTAAATTTTATTTTATATTCAAATATCGAATTAATTTTATAACACTAACATAGATATTCACGAAAAATAAAACAAATCTGGAAGATTTTTTTACAAATACAATGTACGAATATGATCGAATTTATTTTATATTAAATAATTAAACTTTCTAAACTATCACATTAGGATTTTCAGTGTAAAGTCAGCCTTGAAAGATATTAAGAATTTATGACGAATCGATATGTTTTGAAGAAGAACTTTAGTATCACGATAACTATTCAATTCGAATTTATAGATAAAACATCTGAAGTATTGAAAATTTTTTTACAAATGATATTGTTATATTACTAGTTAAATATTTCTATACTATTATTAACTCTTATGTGAGTTTTCATGACGAGATTAATTCCGGTAATAGAGATATGAGCAGACACGGTAACTTACATTATTCGCTTTCAGTGCTTCTGCCAACTTTTGTGCACCATTATCACCAATTTGATTCTGATTTAGAAAGAGATGCGTGAGAACCTATTTGAAAGAAAACTAGGTAGAATCAGAGAGACAAAGGCCTTTAAAATATATTCCACGATTCTCCATAGCTAATCTAACATAATTGAGTATGGTTAACAATCGAGAACATACATAAAAAGAATAAAATTTTCTTGATCAATCTCTGACTAAACATCTTTCTTACATCATAGAAAATATAATACTTTCGTAAGACTAGACGCATTTTCACATAGAATATTAAATACTATTGACCAGAAAAAGATATTACTAGAAAAAAACTAGATTATACTTCTGGAGTTTCGTTTTTCTTTCTATTGTAGAAAATGCAAACATATTTGCGATGACCTCAATAATATATTTTCATAATCTGTGACACTTTTAACATGTCTTTATACATTGAAAATGAGTTTGTTGGAAAGATTTTTAACTTCTATGACTGTTTTTTCTCACTTAACTCAATATTCGATGAAATAAAATTCCATCGAATGAAGAGAACTATTTCAATTATCTCTCTTATTTGATCATGCAAACACATTTTAAAATAATGAAAAGTATATAGCCATATATTAGCTCGAAAAGTCACTCACTTTATTGGTTTTTAATGCATCTGCCAATACTTGTGCTCCTCTGTCTCCAATTTGATTCTGTTGTAAGACAAGTGTGGTAAGCGCCTATAATGGAAATGAAAACAACTCTTATCAACTAATATATATATTAGCGACTAGTTTATTTCTGTTGAAACTTAAGAAGAAACTATGAGTATCATTAAAAGTACATTGTAATTCATAAATAGTATCTTATCCTTTTCAATGTTTAATCACGATCATTATAATTGTTGAACGATTTCAACAAAAATCTTCACTGAAAGAATAAACTATGAAATATTACACATGATCAATTTCTGTAGATTGATGCTGTCAAATAGCAAAAATTCGCAATCTATCTCGACAATCTAGTGCTATCTTGGTAAAATTTAATTGCACAAACTAAAATCTTAACACATCGAACATTAAAAATATTACTATTGCTGACAAAGAGAAAAGATTTGGAGAAAACTTGACTGACATTTTTTCAAGTATAATTTGTGATTCGCGAATACTACGTAATTATGAAGAAATGTAGATGAAGATATGTATTGCACATACTTAATGGGTGAAAGAATGACTCACTGTATTTTGTTTCAATCCATCAGCCAAATATTGTGCTCCTGTATCGGTGATCTGATTCTGACGTAAGCTAAGATGGGTTAATACCTAGACGAAAAAGTTTTTAAAAAGGATTCTGTTAATAATCTTATCTGTGCATGTACTTTAAACATATAAGATAAGATTAATAACTATTCGAATGAGAAAACAAACAAAGAGTTGATTTTTAATTCAGTTAAACGTTAACAGAAAACACATTTATAGAACGTCAAATAATGAATGAAGAAGTTCAAGTTATTATACCGTGTATGCTCAGATCTGACTATTGACTATCAAAACTTTAATTGAAACCTATGTGATGTAGCTAAAATCTATCCTGAGAGAGACAATTGAAAAGCTATCTCATTTAATTGACTTTCAATGTTTCAATCAAACATTGTGCTCCATTATCTCCGATTTTGTTATTTGCAAGATCTAATTACTTAAGTGCCTATACAAAAGAATACTCGGAGGGTATTTTGAGTTTCGTTCTTCACTATGACAACACATTCGAATTGACGATAAATAATCACCTATCACTTAATGTACTAGAGTGTTGCTGAACGATGAGAATCAATTTCAATTGTACAATAGAGATGATTCTAAGTAGTTCACATAATCATCAATCGATATGTTTTCTTCATCTAAGTTTCGAAAGTGATCATTCTCAATAGTGAGAAAAATCAATTTGTTGGAAATCTTCGCTCAACAAATGATTCACAATAGTTGAAACTGACTGAATCATTTTTGTCATGAAAAGCTGTCTTACAAAATAACATTATTGACTTCTAGTGCTTCCGCAAGCTGCTGTGCTCCATTGCCTCGGACCTTATTACCATCGAACCGTAACCAAGGGATGGTCTATGTAATAAACAGCCTATCAATATTCTGAGATTTATCAGCTGATTATAACGATTTCTCTGATCTTTCCATCTATCTGCTGACAAATCGCAATGGTTAGTCTCTGAGAATAAGTGCAAAAAAGGATGACAAGAATATCTTTATGAAATGAAAAGTAACATTTCGCTCTCTTCATGAGTTATATCAGTTTCTTAAAGTAATTCATACAATAAAAATTCATTTCAGAGTGTTGCGTCAAGAAAACTATATATGTAAGAAAACGGATGGCAACCAAATCTAATCATCGTTATAACTGTCGTATTTTCCTAGGATGAAAGTGAATGTTACGCTTTCTTTTTCTTTCCTGATGAACGTGGTAGATGATTTGAATTTCTATTGACATGTATCAGATCGATGCTTAATGTACCAACATGACAACATGGTTAGTTGCATCTTTTCTGTTTTTTAAATATTTAATTTTCTCAAATGTCAATATTATTGGTGAGGAGAAAATATGTTTGATAATATCAATGAATCTTCTCTTCTCATAACAAGTCTTCAGAACATTGTTAAAGAAGTTCAGGTAATTCTTTCCACTAGTTCTTCAAATTGAAATACGAGGCAAAATTTCATTAGCGTAACTCAAAACAGAATTGTATTCATTTAATATAAGAATCAATGATCAAAACACATCAAGCTTATTTAAGATAATCATAGAATAATGACTAAGTTTTAAGAAATAGACTCAGTTCATCTTCTCAATAAGTGAGAAGAAAATTCCGAGTTATTTCTATTTGTGTCGAGTGCCTATTGTAAACAATTGTATGAGAATTCTTTCAAAAAACTAAATGCGTTGTTAGGGAATAGAAAAGTAAAACTTAAACTTGACACTGGATCAAAATTTCGACTATGCTAATATTTTCATGAAGAATACTTGATGAATAAATTATTTCTTCTAACTTAAAATTCTACTCTAAAAGTATAACTTCGTGTCTTCTATACTTTCATTTATTGCTCGATGTATCGAAGTGAAGTTTTTCAATAAAAAATCTTTTCTGATAGTACACCAAAAAATCGAATTAGATATTTCATTTATACTATGATTGTTTGATTCCTCCGATTCAGCTTCATCTAATGCTGTTTAAAAGGTCAAAAAAAACATCTCTTAAGAATTTCTTTGGAATGAAATAAATGATGATCTCATTGAATAGATAGATATGAGCAGAAATCGATTTCATTAAGCCTTGATCTAACTAATTTTTATCTAATATACTCTCAATCAAACTAATATACTGTTGAGAATAGTCACTTACTTTGTTCACTTTCAGTACATCAGCGAATATTTGTGCTCCATTATCAGTAATCTGACTACCGACAGCTAGTTGTGTAAGTGTCTGAATAAGAAAAAAGGAAAAAGATATATAAGGTATCCTGATGTAAGATTCTGATAACATAAAGTTAAATTCGATGATTTTCGAATGATATATGTTCGCCTATTAACACAGAACTGAATTAGAGAAAAGACACAAAAATATTGGATATTTTACAAATGTCTTATTTGAAGAAACCAATATATATTAATTAAAGTAACTATTACTGAGAAGAAAATACTTATTAGTGATATTTTCAGCTATTTAATATAATTATTCTATCATTTTAATCAACACAATTTGAATTGAATCGTGCAATACTTGAGTTAAAGTTTCAGGTGTTATATGAACAATCTGTGTAGTATTACATTTCTTTAATACGAACGAGTACATCATAGTTTGTAGATATTCTTACATTATCTTATAACATCGTCTGACTTAATTATAGGAGATAAACAAGGTTAATACCGATCAAATTTAATTAAAATTACTCGAAAAACTGACAAAAAATGTGAAAGGTGAGGATGAAGAACATATAATCGGGTATATCAACAGTTGATCAGCAATCTGAGACTTGCATCTTGTCGATTCTGTTTAAACAAGAACTATTTCAAATTATTCAATCCGGAAAAATATGTCTTTTTCAAGTCATATTCATCGGTCGTATCACTCTGCGTTCAAATCTAACTATTGATTATTTACGATTATAATCAATTATACATAACATAGCGAAGAATTGTACTGAAGAAATCGATTGGAGAAGAAACTTACTCGATTGACTTTTAATGCTTCCCCTAAATGTTGTGCTCCATTATCACTGATTTGGTTTTTGTATAGAGACAGTTCCTTCAGTACCTATATGAAAGAGTTAAGTTAATGAGCAGCGGCGAGTTGATAAATTTACAAAACTACGATAGAAATCAAAAGAGTATTTCATCTATATAGGTAGTTTATATTTGAAATATAAGTTTATCTGCGAAATGAAGAAGGCTCATCTCACTCGTCCAATATATCCAAACACATTCGATGCAGAAAATCATGATTTGAGATGAAAGATCAGTGCTACTGTTTCAAATTATTTTGACAACATGAAAATTCAGATTTCGACAATGAAGAACTTCAGTTTTTCTATGATGAATTATTCTATTTCATTATTTAATTGAAAAAAATTAAATATACGATACACGAAATATCAAATGATGAGGAATATTGAGTGAAAAAATGATGAGAGTTTTTTCTCGACTACAAACATAACAAAAGTTGATTTGATGTATTAATTTATTTCATCCTTCTTGAATTAATTAAGAGGATTTATTATTTTTATCATCGTAGATTTATCATGAACTATTGATCTCAATTCATTCATCTGAATTGAACTAGTCTTTTCAACTGTAAATCTGACGATGAGAAAAAGTCAATATTTCCTAAACTCGACTATTTAAGCAATAACTGATGTGTCCGATTGATTGAAAAAATTTCTTTGCTCGCTAGCTGATTGATTACTACTTAATATTACTGTCAGTCTAGATCTTTCTTTTACGAATAGTTACCTACAGAATAGCGCACTTAATTATAAACATTTCTTTTGAGTTCTTTCCTCGGCTAAAATAATTATGTATCATTTTTACATGACAAAATTCTGTAAAAACTATCTAGTTCGATTTCGATAACGGATACAAGTTGATTTGACTAGATTCTTAATTTCCAAAATGAATGACTGATCTATGCTCTAATATAATGATTTATTAGAAAACTAATTAAATATTATTTTCTGCAATAAATAAATTAGTTTGGCATAGTTATGTGTTAGATTTCACTTAGAAAAAAAGCAACATTTGACTAAATCTTATTTCACATTCAATTATTGAATAGTATATTATAGACGAACAATAGTTTGATGTTGACAAGAAACTTATCAGATTGAAACGTTGTTCCCAAGATATCCTATTTATTGATTACACTGTAGAGAATAATGTAAATGACGATGATATGAATAATTTTATTTTCTGGTCAATTATATCAAGATAAACTGTTATTTAACCCTTTCACCGCGATTCGGTTTTCTGAGGAAAATAGCTGCAATATATTAATCTTCATGCGTGATCACGCTCGATAAATGCGTTCATTGATATTTTGTGTATGTGCAGATATTTGTTTTTCTTTCTGTTATTTGTGTCATCACATGATAGGTCTTTTATTACATAGGACTGAATAGTTATTCGAGTCTGTCTTTTTCCTTTAGTAAACATATTGTGCAGTAACAATGAAATAACAAAGCAAACTTCTAATTTTGTCTCCTACGTTCTTTTCATAGTATTATCTTTCATTCTTTCTTTTCATTCGCATGAATAGTAAGGGTGTATGTCTATAAAGGAAAACAAGGTATAAATTTATCTGCTCAGTTATCAACGTATTATACATGCCTCCGACAGTTCAAAAAGCCGTATCAAAAGGTGGCATTTGAGATGATGTTTGGGGTGTCAATAGTAAATGCTTGTTTGATTTACAAAGAAAATTATGACACAAACCGTATGACGATGCTACAGTTTCGTGAAAGTCTTGTACGATCTTCACTTCTTGGTATGCTATACGAGATTCTAAAACCTAGTTTAAGAGAACGTTCAACAAGCCAAACGAAGCGCAAACTTACTGATCACAAGCTCAAAGAAATGGAAGGATCTGCGTGCGATGGCTGCAGACACTGTGCTGGCTGCTATGAAAAAAACAGAGAACAACAATCAAGAGAAATGACCTATGGGGCAGCAAAGAAAATAAAAGCTTCTGTCCTGACTGTGATAAATTTTTCTGTCTTGAATGTTTTAATCAGAAGCATCATGTTATGGAATAAAAGACTTAAAGAATACCAAAGACAGTGCAAATGACAGACTATGTTTAACATCTCACCGAAGAAGAAGGCAGAAGAAAGCGCTTTTCTATACTGTTTCTTCTTAAAGTATAGCGTGGCCCACCGGTGGGCCACATCGCGGTGAAAGGGTTAATTTGACAAAACTAACATAGATATTCATGAAGAATGAAAGAAATCTGGAACATTATTTTACAAATACAACGCACGAATAAGATCAAATTTCTTTTTGATTGCGTAACTAAACTTTCTAAACTATCACATTAAGATTTTACGATGTAAAGTCAGTCTCGTAAGATATTAATATCGGATATTAATGAGAATTTTACCATTTTAAAATTAACATTAAGAAATTCAATCTGTTTAATTTAAGTCAATATACACAGATAGCCTTTGTCTGATAAAAATTATTTCAACTCTGAGATATTTCAGAGTGCAAAGTATGAAAATTTTCTTTCAATATTCTATAAAGAGTAGTAAAAGTTGAAGAAAAGAAGTCAAATATAATACCTTCGAAGTAGACGAAAATTTTTCATAACGAAACAACTTTAAGTAGATGAAAATCTTTTTTCTCTAGATCTTCCGTTAGAGATTAATCTTTAATTTTGAAGTAAAATTCATACAAAAATAGTGCAGATATTTGGTAATTCGGGATGAATCAACATGTTTTTTTACAAAAATTCAGTATCGTGGCAACTATTCAATTGGAATTCATAGCTAAAGCATCTGAAATATTGAAACTTTTTCAAATGATCTTGTTATGCCATCAGTTAAATCTTTCTATACTATTGTTGACTCTTATGCGATATTTGATAAAAGATTATTAAATGTGAGTTTTCACGATGAGATTAGCTTCTCTAATAGAGATATGAGTTGGCATAGTAACTTACATTATTCGCTTTCAGTGCTTCTGACAACTTTTGTGCACCATTATCACCAATTTGATTCTGATGTAGATAGAGATGCGTGAGAACCTATTTGAAGGAAAACTAGGTAGAATCACAGAGATAAAGGCCTTTAAAATATATTCCACAATTCTTCACAGTTAATCTAACATAATTGAGTATGCTTATCAATTGAGACATACACAGAAAAAATAAAATTTTCTTGATCAGTCTCTGACTAAACATCTTTCTTACATCATAGAAAATGTTATACTTTCGTAAGACTAGACGCATTTTCACATGAAATATTAAATACTATTGACCAGAAAAAGATATTACTAGAAAAAAAACTAGATTATACTTCTGGAGTTTTGTTTCCTTTTCTATTGTAGAAAATGCAAACATATTTGCGATGACGTCAATAATATATTTTCGTAATCTGTGACACTTTTAACATGTCTCTATACATTGAAAATGAGTTTATTGGAAAGATTTTTAATTTCTATAACTGTTTTTTCTCACTTAACTCAATATTCGATGAAATAAAATTCCATTGAATGAAGAGAATTATTTCAATTATCTCTCTTATTCGATCATGTAAACACATTTTAAAATAATGACAAGTATATAGCCATATATTAGCTCGAAAAGACACTCACTTTATTGGTTTTTAATGCATCTGCCAATACTTGTGCTCCTCTGTCTCCAATTTGATTTTGTTCCAAACTCAGTACGGTAAGCGCCTATAATGGAAATGAAAACAACTCTTATCAACTAATATATATATTAGCGACTAGTTTATTTCTGTTGAAACTTAAGAAGAAACTATGAGTATCATTAAAAGTACATTGTAATCCATAAATAGTATCTTATCTTTTTCAATGTTTAATCACGATCATTATAATTGTTGAACGATTTCAACAAAAATCTTCACCGAAAGAATAAACTATGAAATGTTACACATGATCAATTTCTATAGATTGATGCAGTCCAATAGCAAAAATTCACAATCTATCTCGACAATCTAGTGCTATCTTGTTAAAATTTAATTGCACAAACTAAAATCTTAACACATCGAACATTAAAAATATTACTATTTCTGACAAAGAGAAAAGATTTGGAGAAAACTTGACTGACATTTTTTCAAGTATAATTTGTGATTCGCGAATACTACGTAATTATGAAGAGATGTGGATGAAGTTTGGTGAAGTTATATATATTGCACACGCTAAATAGCTAAAAGAATGACTCACTGTATTTTGTTTCAACCCATCAGCCAGATATTGTGCTCCCGTATCGGTGATCTGATTCTGATATAAGCTAAGATAGGTTAATACCTAGACAAAAAAAGTTTTTAAAAAAATATTCTGTTAATAGTCTTATCTGTGCATGTATTTTAAACACATGCGATCAAATTAATAACTATTCGAATGAGAAAATAAACAAAGAGTTGCTTTTTATTTCAACAGAATATAAGATGTGTATTTCTACAACTATTTGTAGAGATATCGAAATTAAATAAGTCGAAAAACGAAGTTATTTTGTGGAGGAATGATGATTACAGATTCTAGAGTAATAAAATGTTGTTTATGTATTTCTCAATAGAAAAATCAATGGGAAATGATTATCTGTGTGGAAAATACATATGGAAGCGATTGTTAGAAAGAATGAATATTATAAAAGAAACTCAGTTCTATGAATAACTTCTTTACCATGGAATATTAATAAACAAGTGTGAAAGGTTAAAGTTGATCACTTCAAATGAAACTCATAGGATAAGAGATTTTTCAACGGTACCCACGATTAATTCAGTGAAATATTAACGGAAAAAACATTTATTGAACAGGAAATAGTGCATGAAGATGTCTAAGTTGTTATACTGCGTATGCTTAGATTTGACTATTGATTATGAAAACTTTAATTGAAACGTATGTGACAAAGCAAAAATCTATCCTAATTATCTCCGACTTTGTTGTTTGCAAGATCCAATTACTTAAGTATCTATATAGAAGAATGCTCATGGAGTATTTCAAGTTTCGTTCTTCACTATGACAACACATTCGAATTGGCGATAAGTGATCACCTATTACTCAATGTACTAGAGTGCTGTTGAGAAATGAGAAGTAACTTTAATCATACAGTAGAGATGATTCTACGTAGTTCACACAATCATCAATCGATATGTTTTCTCCATCTAAGTGTCGAAAGTGATCATTCTCAATAGTGAGAAAAATCAATTTGTTAGAAATCTTCGCTCAAAAATTGATTCACGATAGTTGAGACCGACTGAATCATTTTTGTCATAAAAAACTGTCTTGCAAAATTACATTATTGGTTTTTAGCGCTTTCACAAACTGCTGTGTCCCATTGCTTCCCTGACCTTATTATCATCAAGCCGAAACCAAGGGATAATCTACGTGATAAAAAGCCTATCAATATACAGAGATTTATTATCTGATTATAACAATTTCTCTAATATTTTCATTCATATGACAACAAATCGCAATGGTTAGTCTCTAAGAAAAGGTGCAAAAAAAGATGATAAGAACATCTTTATGGAATGAAGAGTAATATTTTGCTCTCTTCATGAGTTACATCACTTTCTTAAAGTAATTCATAAAATAAAAATTCATTTTAGAGTTTTGCCTCAAAAAAACAATATCTGTGAGAAAACGGATGGCAGCAAAATCTAATCATCATTATAGCTGTCATGTTTTCCTATGATATAGGTGAATGTTACGTTTTCTCTTTCTTTTCTGATGAATGTGTTAGATTATTTGAATTTCTATCGACATGTATTAGATCAATGCTTAGTGTACCAATATTACGACATGAATAGTTTACTCTTTTCTCAGATGTCAATATTATTGGTGAGGAGAAAATATGTTTGATAATATCAATGAATCTTCTCTTCTCATAACAAGTCTTGAGAACATTGTTAAAGAAGTTCAGGTAATTCTTTCCACTAGTTCTTCAAATTGAAATACGAGGCAAAATTTCATTAGCGTAACTCAAAACAGAATTGTATTCATTTAATATAAGAATCAATGATCAAAACACATCAAGCTTATTTAAGATAATCATAGAATAATGACTAAGTTTTAAGAAATAGACTCAGTTCATCTTCTCAATAAGTGAGAAGAAAATTCCGAGTTATTTCTATTTGTGTCGCGTATCTATTGTAAACAATTGCATGAGTATTCTTTCGAAAAACTAAATGCGTTTTTAGGAAATAACCAATTAAAACCTAAACTTGACAGTGAACAAAATTTCAATTATGCTAGTATTTTCATGAAAAATACTTAATGAATAAATTATTTTTGCTAACTTAAAATTCTACTGTAAAGGTATAACTTCGTGTCTTTTATGCTTTCAGTTATTGTTCTATGTCTAAAGCTGAAATTTTCAATGAAAAATCTTTTCTAATAGTATACCAAAAAATCGATTTAGACATTTCATTTATACTATGATTGTTTGATTCCTCCGATTCAGCTTCATCTAATGCTGTTTAAAGAGTCGAAAACAGATCTATTAAGAATTTTTTCGGTATGAAATAAATGATAATCTCATTGAATAGATAGATATGAGCAGTAATCGATTTCATTAAGCCTTGATCTAACTAATTTTTATCTAATATACTCTCAATCAAACTAATATACTGTTGAGAATAGTCACTTACTTTGTTCACTTTCAGTACATCAGCAAATATTTGTGCTCCATTATCAGTAATCTGACTACCAACTGATAGGGCCGTAAGAGTCTGAATAAAAACAAAAGGAAAAAGATATATAAGGTATCCTGATGTAGAACTATGATAATATAAAGTTAAATTCAATAATTTTCGAATGATATATATTCGTCTATTAATACAGATCTTGATTAGAGAAAAGACACAAAAATATTGAATATTTTACATATGTTTTATTTGAATAAACCAATAAATATTAATTAAAATAACTATTATTGAAAAGAAAATCCTTCGTTGTGATATTTATAACTATTTAATTAAAATATTCTTTCGTTCTAATCAACATGATTTGAATTGACGAGTATATCACAATTGGTGGACACTCTTACATTATCTTAAAACATCGTCTCAGTTAAATACAGTAGATAAAGAAACTTGATACCAATCGAATTTAATTAAAATTATTCAAAAATCTAACTAAAAATGTTAAGAATGAGGATGAAAAACATATAATCGGATATATTAACAGTTGATCGACAATCTGAGACTTGCATCTTGTCGATTCTGTTTAAACAATAACTATTTCAAATTGTTCAATCCAAGAAAATAACACTTTTTCAAGTCATGTCCCTTGATTGTATTACTCTGTTTTCAGATCTAACTATTGATTATTTACAATTATAAGCGATTCTACATAACATTACAATGAGCTGTAATGAAGAAATCGATTGGAGAAGAAACTTACTCGATTGACTTTTAACGCTTCACTTAAATGTTGTGCACCATTATCACTTATTTGGTTACTGTGTAGATATAGTTGCTGCAGTATCTAGATGAAAAAACTACGACAGTGAACAGCAGCGGACAGATGAAAAATTGTAAGATTCTCAATTTACTAAGACTATGATAGAAATCATAAGAGTATTTCATCTCTATAGATGGTCTATACTTGAAATATGAGTTTATCTAAGAAATGAAGAAGTTTCATCTCATTTGTCGAATATATGGACAAAATCATTTGTTAGCGACATCATTTCGTAAAATTGCAACTGATATATCTCAGGCTAATAAATTTTTCGAGAGTTGATTTTTGTACACTATATATATGTTAAGCTATCTAAGACACTCGGAAAAAATCAGCTCCAAAGCTTCTGATTTGGAAGAGTTAGTGATAGAAAAGTAGCGTTAGCGACGTGACGTAAAAAAGGACGTTGATTTTCACTTTTTGCCTTCCAAATGAAAAAATTCTAAACTAAAACAATATGTAAAATGATGCGATTTATTAACCGTCTACCCATGTCAGGGCCTAAAGAGACAAATGTGCTTTTTAATATAAATGTATGTATATGAATAAAACAATAAAAATAAAGAGAAAACAATAGGAGAGAAAGACGAGAAAAGGCTCGAACATTATATCAATAATAAAAAAGTAAACACGTTCCCATTCCACCATCCCTCTCCTCCAACTGAAACAGAATTTTCACAAAACTAACTAATGCATTCTATAGATCTGTGTCAGGACTACAAGAACTCTAATGAAAGATTTATTTGAACATGCTTAAATTTTTCAGAAAAACAGATTTATTCATCGTTATCGACGTGACAGAGTATCAATGTACGAAGAAATATGTTCTAGAATAATCAAAAGAGAAGTTTCAAACCATTTTGAAATGGTAAAAATCTTTTCTCACAATCGTTAGATTATGCTGACACAAAAAATTTCTGTGATGAAGAACCTTACTTTTCCTTCGATGAATTATTCGACTTTGTTAGGTAATTGAGAAAAATTAAATATACGATACACGAAATATCAAATGATGAGGAATGTTGAGTGAAAAAACGGTGAGAGTTTTTTTCTCGACTACAAACATAACAAAAGTTGATGTGATATATTCATTTCTTTGTTTCTTCTTGGATTAATTAAGAGGATTTATTATTTTTATCATCGTAGACTTGTCATGAACTATCGATCTCAATTCATTCATCTGAATTCAACTAGTTTTTTCAACTGTAAATCTGGCAGTGAAAAAAGCTAATCCTCCCTAAACTCGACTATTTAAGCCGTAATTGATGTGTCCGATTGATTGAAAAAATTTCTTTGCTCGCTAGCTGATTGATTACTACTTAATATTACTGTCAATCCAGATCTTTTTTTTATGAATAGTTGCTTATAGGATAGCACACTTAGTTATGAGCATTTCTTTTGAGTTCTTTCCTCAGCTAAAATAATTACGTATCATTTTTATATGACAGGATTCTGTGAAGACTATTTAGTTCGATTTCGATAAGGAACACAAATTGATTCGACCAAATTCTTGGGAAAGATTCTGTGTGGAAAGATTGATCTTATTTTAGATCACACCTCATCATTCTTTTTGCCTGACTGAGTTTGAAGAAGAAGAATTTCTAGGTGATGAACATGACGGAAAAAAGAATCGGGTAAATCATTTTTCGATAACAGATATTTTTAGCAGGTAAAAGATTTTCTACTTCAATCAAGGAAATGTTTAGTTCAATCCTTTGGAAATACTGTAAGTGGAGTTGTTTTGAAATAATTACAAAAGGTTTTCATCAATATATTATAGAGAATTGTATTAAAACTCGCTCAAAACTGAATACTGCAGTATATCTTCAAGCCATAGCTCACAACTTGATGAAAAATAAAATATTTCAACACGAATATTTCTATCGAGCAAGATATTCAATTGGCAGAAGATTTCAAAGGCGTAATTTTTACTTTCAGCTTCGTTTGAAAAAGACTTTCCTATACGAACGGCGTATTTTCCTATGTTCACACAATATATGACCGAAAATCACTAAGACCAATCTTAAAGTTGCAATACATATGTATATAGAATGTTTACTAAATATGGACTAGACACGAGAAAGAAATCATTTTGAACAAAGATTCGTTAAAGAGGATTAGTCATTAACATATGTTGACGAATAAGATTTCTGTGATGTCTCATCTATGTGAAAGAAATCCAATAGAATAACAGCTTACCTGATTAGTTTTAAGCGCATCAGCCAAAGCTTGTGCTCCAGTGTCTCCGATTCGATTCTGATATAAGTTTAGAATGTTCAATGTCTATAGTAAAAAATAAAGATGAGAATTAAAGTTATGAGTTGATGCTGTCTCTAAGTTCAACTACTATTTAATAACCTGTAGTCTATCCCTATGTATGATAGAAAATTGTTCCTTTGTCGTTCAGAGCTGAGAGAATTGGTTTTCATACCATTGTTTTACCCTTATTGACTCTCATTCACTATTGAACTTAATGTTAGTAATAGATGTATATGAATATTTTCATCAATGGATACTATCAAACGAGACAAAAAACATTATATCTATAAGATGAGCTGAGCAATTATCTAAAATTTTCGCAATCAAATTATTGTACACATTCAATCTGACAACGAATAGAAGAAAAATAAGTAAAAACACATCGACTATTTGAAAAACAGATCTGTTAGGATCAATAGTTCCAATTTGTTTAAAAACAAAAGCTCACGTTCATCATTGAACTAAAAAATACTGATCAGTTAAATAAGTGAATGAAAAGAATACGAATCGATTTTCTTAAAAAGTAGACATAATCAAAGAATGTTAATTTAACATTAGATAATTATCAACATTATGAATGTAGTCATGCATTTATTTCAAATACACTTTGAATTTACTCGAATCTATACTGATGATATTCAATGACTTTCTTAAGCTACACCAGATAGAATTTGTATCTTGAAAAAGTTTTAACTGAAGTAGGCAGATGCGCATTTCTGTTTCTTTTTGACATGTTCGTTTTTCTGATGATACTCCACTTTTAGATATCCATTACTCTTTAATTAAAATGATAGATTGGATTGACATAAGATAATTATTATAGTATCTATATATAAAGACATTTAGATAGATAAAATCTTTTATCTAGGACAATAGTTGACAGGTCAAAATAAATCAAAGAGGTATTGAATAATAGAGTAATTATTATCATCAATTTGTACATTTGAAATGTCTCTTTTCATGAAATGTAAAGATCATTAAAGACAGAAATGATCTTTGATTTCATTTCGACTATGAATCAATGACGTCAATTTACTCTAGAGATTTGTTTCTCAAAATCGTCGTTCACAGGATCAAAAATCGTATGATCATGTGTAAACAATAAAAGATGGATATGATACTCATTCATCTTTTCGCAGTTTCAATTGTTTCTCCATCTGATAAAAACACATGAGATAACCTATAAAGTTTTGTGTATCAATTTCAACTGATTACTATCACTTATTTTGAACCTTTTCTAATTTATTCTGCCTGTAGAATATTGATAGGAAGTAAAACAGGGATTAGAAAATAGGAAAATGCAATTCATAGAGAATTATATCTGTTTGCAAATTCATAGTGAATCTAAGACTTTGTTAAACATCATGCTCAATTCGAATATTATTTCTCGGTAGATCTGAATGAATTTTAGTGACAAAGTCAGTCTCCATTAGATATACTGATCAACTAAAACAGTAACTCACTGTGTTCCTTTTAAGTGCATCTGCCAAATGTTGTACTCCATTATCCGTGATCTGATTCTCAGCCAAGCGAAGAAGGGTTAATGCCTATAGAAAAAGTTAAAAACAATACCTATCCAAGGATTACTACGTTAACAAAAGGCAAGTTTTCAGGATTTCAAATAAATCATATAATACAAATGTAGTTACAAATATAAATTAATATATGTCTTATCAAATATGACACATGATGAATTTACAATTTTCTTTGTTCACACGATAATATAGAATTTTATCAACATTGGATTAACTAAGAGACACTTTCACAGACTAAATATGTAACATTGCTATATTAATCACATTTTCCATTAACACAGTGTTGAAGATCTGAATGTTCTTAAAGATAAATAGCATCTGACTAATTTTCTTAACAAAAGATTTCCATAACCATTTCTGATGTAATGAACAGTTGATTATCTCAACTAATAGATATGTACTTCATTCAACATTCACTATACCGATCTGATCATCAAAAGCTATTTTGATAAGTTCAATGATAGCGAAAAAACTAAAACTATTTAAGAATCTTTGAGAGCTTTTCTCATTACGAAGTCCATGTTACTTTTCTTATAAAGGGTGATATTGTATCTAGACAATTAAAGGAAGAAAATGACGAGTATTAAACAGATATTTGATTAGATTTGATAAACAGTCCGAGTGCACATCAAACACATTCACAATGGATAATGATGAGTTTATTCTCAGTTGTTATTTCTTTATCATTCGAACTCAAAGTGTTACAGATTTGATGAAAGAATATTTGTGGATTATAAAGAGAACTTTCCTCATTGAACATATATCTATATTTCTGGATAAATTTAATAACGTTAGCGAAGCGGAGGTCACCTGGCCAGCAAGATTCTGATTCGTTCTAATAACTCCTTCTAAATAGGTGCATCTGCAATTCCTCACGTGATATTGTCTTGACATTTCTTGCTTTATAATATGAACACTCTAAAAGTGATAATCCTTGATATTTAAAAATATTCCATAATTTTTCTAGTAAAAAAGTTATTAGCTTAGAAATGTACTTCACAAAAAAAGAAAAACTAGTCTGTGACGTTCTTCGTGTAATGATGTCAGATTTGTTTTGTTTAGAACAGTAATGATTACTTTTCTCTACCTAACTGAAAAATCAAACTTTGATCACGTTTTTTCTTTCTCGTTCGGGCGCATTATCGTAAACGGAGGTCTCCAATTTTCGAAACTTTCTTCTCGAGTGCATAATCTACTTTCAAAAAAATTTTTTACAGACTGCGAGAAAGAGTGCACTCGAAAGCATCACAGAAAAATGGTGCTCTCACTTTTGCTAAGGTTTTCCATGGAAATAATAAGCAAACAAAAAGCTCGTGTCGAAATAATATCGAATTTGCAATATTTTCGTATTTTCCGCGTCGTTTAGGATTTAGTTAGTTGTTTTGATTAAAGATCTGAAATTAAAGTTTAGCTAGAATTTTGTAGACAATTTCATGATGCTTCTACTGAAAAATAAAATTTGTTTCAGAAAACACAATAAAGACGAGATCATGCAAAAATACCGGGATCGGATTCATTGTTAACTTTCCTTTTTTATGAAGTACACTTCTAAGCTTAAAACTTTCTTAATATAAAAATTATGGAAGATCAGTAAGAGACTATTTTGTAGAACGTCTTTTACTGCATCTTTTTTATCTGAGGATGAGAGGTGAGGATGGGTTTTGATATAAAAAAACTAATTATATAGATCGAGTCAGAATTTCCAGGTCACTCATTATATGAACTGTTTGTTTTCTGATCATGAGAAGATATATACATTCTGATTGTGTAACATATTGGTGGTAAAGTATTTATCACTATAGTTCGTCTACGATCCTTAACTTGGAAGCTTTTCATACTCATATTCAGAATAGAATGTTTTGTTTTAAGAGGCCTTTGATTTAAACTATCGCCACTTAATCGAATACTCTCAATACATCCTCTATAGATTCTCAACTAATAAGTAGCAACAACAAATCAATTATCCGATATTGAAGAAGAAGAAGAAGATATATCCCGCCTTTCAGCTACCTTCTAATGTAAGGTGATGTCCAAAGATATTTCCAGAAGCCTGATATTTTTCCTATATCGATTTCTAGTTGTAGCTATGGATAGAAGACCAGCTTGACTCAGAGTTCTTTTTGCTTAATCACTTAAGCTCTCCACACATACTGCTTAACCGCATACTAGCTACAGGAGCCTTATTACATATGTAAACAATGTAATCAGCATGCTATCGGATGGATGGTCTGAAACAAACAGCCGTTAGTGACTTGTCTAAGTTCATTCCATAACTGATGTTACAGAGATTTGAACACGGTATCTTCTGAATACATAATAAATAACGTAACCACTCAGCTATGGTGGCTCCTCCGATATTTTCATAATCAAATCTGGGTGAGCTCTAACTGTAAGTCTTTCTATTTTATATTCGAATCAAATAAAATATTTATAATAGACTGGACATTTTTGCTAGTGAAATCAATGGACACAATGACTTACTTGATTGACTTTTAATGCTTCAGCCAAATGTTGTGCTCCAACATCCCCGATTTGATTAGTATAAAGTCGCAATTCCTTGAGTGCCTACACGATAGAATCCAGAAAATGATCAGATGCTCAAGGTGTATACATGTAACGTCTTTCAAAATAAGCAACTTCTATTATTTGTCGAAGCTGATTCTACCTGATTAAATCCTTGAAGTATGCTCATCTATTGTGTGCAGTCGAACATTTTCTCACTGTGTATAAGTTCGAAAGAAATCATTTTCTTGAAAAAAAGTAAAGAGTGTAGTCGAATATGGCAGTGGAACTTTTTGGAATGACGCGATTTTACATTCTGTCTCTCTGTTCTAGTTTCATGTACTCAATTCTCTAAAGAAGCTATAGTTTCAGACTATTACTTGACACCTATCATAATTTTCAATTACCGAAAATAATTCGATCTATGGATTTATTCTATTGGTAAAAATACATTACGCATATTGAGAACAGATTCAGTCATAATGTCAGAAATATGAGATGGATAGAGATGAAAAAACCTTTTTTTACTATGATATTATATTTAAGACAGTGTTTGAAAACTGAGAAATCGATTTGAAAAGGATAAAACTTATTCTTTTCAGAAATTCAAGAGATAGATGAATATATCATATTACAAATTCCTGTCAAGGATCAAAATAAATGCTTATCTTTGAACAATTTTTCAAATGAATCCGAAGAAACAATCAGTTTTTTTTCGCATTTCTCTGGAAATAACGATATTCTATGATAAAAATGAAAAAATATTGTATTGTGACTATCAGAGTGTTGCTTGGATGTAACAGAGTGAAGAATATTACCATTTAGAATTTTCTTATTAATAGGGTATTAATGACTGAAACGCTGAAAACCGATCGCTTGCCTTTCGTAATGTTATTATATGAGATGGGGACTTGAGGTTGTAAACAAACCGTACGAGAAACACGGCCTACTTATTTCTACTCTATATACGCACGTCGCTACAACAATATCTGTGGTAACTTCTTTGATATTTTTAGAGATTGAGTACACAATTGCATTAGCTTCAATATTTTTCGAAACAAGAACTATCAGAAAATTTCTTTTGGAATACTTCTGTTCCGTGTCTGAATGTGAGCATGTGCGATCAGTTGCCGATCTGCATTCAAGAGATCAGCAAGAATAATAGCTTACTCTGTTAGCTTTTAACGCATCGGCCAAATACTGTGCTCCATTGTCCGTAATTTTATTCTGACCGATTTCCAGATAAGTGAGTGCGTAAGCATAAGTAGAAGATTTCAGTATAATTGAAAAAATCAAAAAAGCTGTCTGACGTCTACTTCATCTTTCGAGTTGTTTACTTATGAAAATCGCCAAGAGGAAAAAACAGAAAAAAGTCGATACTGACACAACTGAAAAGGGTCAAATAAGTGCTTGGTTATTCATTCAATCCAAAGACTTATGTTTATCATACTAATAAATATCTTCAGAGCAGATCTTTTCTTCATTTTCTTCTCGATATCTTCGCATCTGAAATGGAACATTCGAGGCGCTTCCTAACCTGCTCGTCTTTTCGATAAGTATCAAACCTTAGAATAGAAAATCAATTGACTCTATAGAACACACTAAATGATGTCGCGTACGGTAATGCCTATATAACAACGAGCGATTCGTGCAAGATTTTGAAGATTTCAACTTTATATGTTTTTCTTTTCTAATCATGAGAAGAAATAGACAATAATTGACAATGTAATATCCCCGTATCAAGGCGTAAATAGCTACAATTTGTCCACAATCCTTGACGAACCTTTCCAAAATCTCTCTGTATTTGCATTCGGAATAGAGAATGTGCTATTATGACATAATTGATCAGATAGTCTAAGTATATGATCTTTAGATTCACTTCTAGTGTGTAACAATAATACGTAAGTTCACTGAAGTTGGCATAATACAATCTGAATGAGTTATCTCTAGAATTCTTACTATTTTATGATCGAATCGAATAAAAATGTTTACGATCGACTAGAAATATCTACTAATGAAATCAATGGACACTGTAGCTTACTTGGTTGACTTTCAACGCTTCAGCCAAATGTTGTGCTCCAACATCACCGATTTGATTAGTGTAAATGTCCAATCTCGTGAGTGTCTATACGAAAGGATCCAGAAAATGATTAGATTTCTAAGTTGACTATATGTAACATCCTTCAAAATCGACTACGCTTATCCACTGTTTGAGATAACGCTAACAGCTAAAATCTTCAGAATAAGGTTATATCTGTAGATAACAGACCATTTTCTCACTGTGACTGACCTTGAAGAAAATAAGGAATAACAGTGTACATGTTAGTCAATTTTTTTATTATTGTGGTATGAGTTTATAAATTGTTTATCTCTTCTAAAATCTCGTGATTAAATGTACGAGAAGATCGTAGGTTCAGTATTTTTCTTCGGCTTTAACACAATTGTCAATAACAGAAAAAGAATCGATATATTCATTTCTTTTTATTGATGAAATTGAACTGCTGACGTCGAAAACAAATTCAAACGGGATTTCAGAAAAACACGTACTAATTAAGAAAGTTAGATACAACGTGAACCTTTGCTATGTTGTTATTGTATCTAACACATTCTTTGAGAACTGGAACACAGATTCGAGTACAGCGACCGACAAAAATGAATGAAAGATCGGAAAAGAGAAGTGTCTTTTACGATCATTTAGAAGATATATCGAATATCAAAATGGATGAACTACGTTTCGTATCATCCGTTTTGGATGCCTTGATATGTGTTAGGATGTTCGAAAATGATTTTTCACCCTCAAAACCTATTACTGTGGTTCACCGACGTTTCCGTGCACGACACTTGCGCGCAGCAACACTACCGCGCGCGACACTTCCGCGCAAATGAATTTTTTTTCTTCTGTTTATGTTGAGCTAATGCTAGAGGAATTACCTGGGATACTAGAGAGATCACCTATGATATTGGTGGGTTCACCTGGATTGCTGCAAGAATCATCTGGAATGCTGCATACATTGCCTGAGATACTAGAGGCATTGCTCTGGATACCAGAACCACCGCTCAAGACACTAGACGCATCGCCTGGGATGCTAGATGGATCACCTGAGTTGCTGGAGGGGTCCTGTGAGATTCTACAAGCATCTCTAATGGGTGTGTTTAGTGTCATAGGTGATGCATATAGCAGCTCAGGCAATCCTCTAGCGTCCTGGGCGATTCCTGCAGTATTATAGATAATCCCTGTAGCATCATAGGTGATTTCCGTCACATCCCAGATGATTCTTGTATGAATCCAGATGATTCCTCTAGCATTAGCTCAACATAAACAGAAGAGAAAAAATTCATTTGCGCGGAAGTGTCGCGCGCGGTATGTTGCTGCGCGGAAATGTCGTGCCACGATTACTGTAGTGTGTAGACATTTGCGCACAGAAGATCGTAATAGAAAGAAAAGCAAGAGAATCGAAATGGACTAACTAAGTGTTTAGAATAGATTTTTCTTTGATGCATCTAATGTAACTCTGAAGATCGTAATGAGCAAGATTGGATGTTCGAAGTGTAAATTTAACAGCATTTTTTACGTATAAATATCAGAGAGCAAAGAAGTAATTTGCTGGGAGATGGTAAAGAATGTAATAACTTGAGTTTCTATTTATACAAACGAGTATATGGGCTAAACCTACGAGTGTCTCATGAGGGAACATCCCCAACTGTTAAGTTGCTTTTCGTTTGGTTCTATTGCTATTCGATCAGTCTTGATGAGTAGTGAAAAAGTCTATTTTAGTTTGCTTTTCTCGTCCTCTACTATCGACTTATGAGAGTTTTATTGAATTTTGGGCCTATAGGTACGAGAATCCATGAGAACCTGAATGACCGAATTTTGAGCTTAAATTTTGTCCATAGACAGCACTCATAGCCATTAGAAAATCTCCAAAGTTTGAGCCAGAACAGACGTACCCTTGCCCAGATATTAGCTTCAATTAAAAGTATCACTAATTTGAAACACAGCCCAGAAGAGAGGTTTTTCTAAGTGCGATTATTTCGACAAGAGTATGTTTGTTTCGGCTCAAACTTTGGAGTTTTTCTAATGGTTACGAGTGCTGTCTATGGACAAAATTTAAGTTCAAAATTCGATCACTCAGGTTCCCATGGATTCTCATACATGTAGGCCCAAAATTCAATAAAATCCCCATAAGTCGATAATAGAAGAGCGAAAAAGCAAACCAAAACAGAATTTTTCCCTACTCATCAAGACTGATTGAATGATAATAGAACCTACCGAAAAGCAATTTAACAATTGAGAATGTTCCCTAGTCAGTTCTATATTCAAATTGACAAAAAATATCTATGGGAGATCGGATATTTCTACTAACGAAATCAATTGATAGAGTAGCTTACTTGGTTGACTTTCAACGCTTCAGCCAAATGCTGTGCCCCAACATCCGCGATTTGATTCTTGTGTAAATACAATTCCTTGAGCGACTATATAAAACAGTTAAGACAATGACTGAATCCTCAAATGATTATATCCAATGTCTTACGGAATAAACAACATTTATCTGTTAGTGCTAACTCTATCTGATCAAATTCTTGGAATATATTCATTCGTTGTGACTAATTGGGCATTTTCTCACTATCAATGAACTCGAAGCATATGTTTTTTTTTCTGAGCAGAGTGAAAAATGAAAGTGAACGTGGTAGTTACATTCTGTCACTCTCTATCTTCGAATCATGTGATCAATACTCTGTAGACTCGTTTGAAACCTAACGTCACTATCAATAATTGAAAAATATTCGACATATACATCTTCATCATTGATGATAATATGTCATCGGTGTCAAAATTGAATTCAAAAATGATGTCAAAAACATCAGTACTAATCGAGAAAGTACGAGATAATATAAACCTTCGTTACGATGATAATGTATATGACGCATCAATAGAGAACTATAATGTGGATTTGAACATTTTCGTTAGCAAAAATGAATGAAAAATCAGATAAAAAACCGTTTTTACGATCATTGTGGGCATCTATTTCATATGATAAACTTCTAATAAAACTTGAAATGAATATGTCAATATTAATATGAAGTCCAATTTATGTGTCATTGACTATAATGAAGAATAGCATGTGATCTGGGGCATATTTCCATTATAGAGTAACATAGATCCTTTGAAAAAGTACATTTATTGACGAGAAGAGAAACTTAGCTCATATCTAATCTTATATAGTAACTGGTAATATGAGTTTTTGATTATATGATCAATGAAAAGTGAAATCGTTATTTATATCTGTCCGATGAATATTTATCTACATAGAATCAGCGCAAAAAAATAAGCCAAACTTAAGTTTATCGAAAATTGTCATATAAAAAAGAAAGTCTAATGACTGGAAAAGACTGATCAACATTCGAATCTGAAAAAACTTGAAGTTTTCAATGGTATGAACGACAGACAGAAACTGGTTCATTCTATCAGTACAGTGATTTGTATAGTGAGTACATGTGATGCTATTTAAAGTGTTCAAGTGAGAAACTGAAATGATGAACTTTATTGCCCTCCCTAACTCTGAAGGAAATATTTTGTTTCTATTGATTTTTAGCGTGAATATTCATGTAGGTTAAAATTCAAATCACGAAAGTATTTTTTGTTAACAATAGAGGGAGTATGCTGACATTCTGCCGACGTATTGACGTCTAACAAAAGGAATAAATTATCATTTGAAATGTAGATGGCAGATACCTTTTCTTATCAACTATCATATTAAAGTTTTTATCTCTGACTAGACTCCTAATAATGATATTCTACGACAGAAATAAAAACTTGCCATTTTCATTTTTAGAGCGTTGTTTGACCAAATAAAATAGAGAGTATTAAAATCAAATATTCTCGTTTTACTAAAGTATTAATAATAGAAACACTGAAAATCGATTGGTTCTTGTTATTAAAATATCACCATATGAAATACAAACTTAAGATCGTAAATAATCATCTCATCCTTATCTTACAAATAGAACTGTGAGAAATCTTTCTTATGGATCTGTCTACTTCAACCAATTCGATTATACGTAATTCAATTTACATCTGCACTTAGGAAGTCCGCAAAAATAATAGCTTACTCTGTTGACTTTTAATGCATCAGCCAAATACCGGGCTCCATCGTCCGAAATTCTATTCTCATAAAGATAGAGTTGTGTGAGCGTCTAAATATTACAAAAAAGACTCCAATAAGACTAGAAAAATGAAAAAATTTTGACGTGTATCGGCATCTCCCAAATTATTTACTGACTAGAAAAGTCGTAAACAATAAACAAGTCACAAGAATAAAAACTGACAATAGACAAAGAAATGCTCGATTATTCATAAAATTTAAAGATTATTTTATCATTCAAAAGTTCTTTTAACAAACAAATTTTCTGTTCGATATCTTCGCATCTGAAATGGAATACTCGTTTGAAAAAAGAAACGAGTTGTTCGTCTATCCGAAACGTATTTTATCTCAGAACAAGAAAATGACTGCATCTATACAAGATGGAAAATAGAGCTCGAGACAGCATCATTTGACAAAGATCGATTCGTATTTTTATTGAAATCCATGCGTAGTGTTCGTTACTCCATGCATGAAAACGAGCTTATGAAAATCTAAACACATTGCTTGAGACACTTTTCTACTAATAGATATTCGATCTAAATTACTTGCGAACATAATCACTTAACTTCAAGCTACGTAAAATTTAGAATATTACTTGCAATCAATGATTCATTTCTTCTATGTCATTTCAATTCAATCAGAAGTCACCATCATACTAAGATTAAATCTACATATTCGATCTTCCCATTGCTATGAGCGATTCTCTCACCCTCAAGAATAGTTTAAGGAAATATTGGCAAAACAAATTGAAAATAAAATCCTATCTACTTCTTTGAGAGTGTTCCTAATAAATTGTTCCTGTGTTGAATCATGAACAGTTTAGAGAACTATTTTATTTCAAAATTATATCGAATACCTCTATGGAGTAGCTAGGAAAATGAGGACCTGGGATTTGCTTACTATTTGTTTCGACTTCAAGTTGATAATACTTAAAAATCGAGCAATTAGTGTAGAATTAAGGTTTAATACTATCCGCATATCTGATTGATATTTTTACTCACGAAAAATTTTCATGAAAATATCTTAGTCTTATTGACAAATATTGCACGAAACTATTCTTATGTTTGACAAATCGTATAGGTTAACTCAAAAATGTTATGTAAGACACATTTCGTCAGGTTTGATCATTTTTCAAATAAAAATATCTTAGAAATCTATTAAAAAGTATGCTCCTAGGGTAATTTAGGAAAAATGAAGATTCGATGCGTTATAGCGTTTTCCGGGAAATTCATTTTTGCCACAGCTCTAAGAAAAGATACAGCGGACCTAAGGCTTCACTGGCATAATGGGTATAGGCGCTATATCGCCTATAACCCTTATAACTCCTATACTTCGTATAAACTTTGCAGTCCCTATGAGCCCTCGGGAAACACGACCTCAATCAATGTTTCCGCGTTTCCGTGGCACCCTCATCGAGAGAGATGTCCATTATGCCTATTATGAATCATATTTCATTGGGCTGTTCGATGAGCAAATTCAATCTCCGGAAATTTATTTGATATTCAAAATACATACGATTTCCTGGAAAACGCTATAACGCATCATATGAAAATGGATATACAGTTGTGGACAAAAGTCCCGCGACATATCAAAAACTATCTAAATGAAGGTTGTTTGCCTTAAAACTTGTACCATAACAAGAACTTGTTGAGTGCTGATCGCAGGCAAAAGCTCGAGCCCTATGTCCTTATCAAGACCAGAATATAAGGTATACATGTACGACTTTTTCCAAGTGTGTTATCTCGGGCTGCGAAAGAGATGTATTACCGTTCGACTCTTCGTTTGAAAGCCCAACTTCTCCTCTATCTTTGATAAAATTTTCATAACAAACCGACATACCGTTGTTAAGTTATGAGCTATTCTTTGTCTATCGATGACATTCACATTTGATAACTTTGACAATGTTGATGCCAAATCTCAGGTTGAGCTCAATCTTTCGCCTTAAAAATTATATCACAGATTGCCTAGATATAACCAAAGCTATGATAAAATTTTCAGAACTAAAGCCCTTACCAAACTGGAGATATACATCAATCTATATCTCGAGATCGACAGTTCTGGGAAATCATTACGATATGCTATAGCAAGATGTGCTTTCTAGCATGAGTAGACCATCATTGGAACTACCCATTGCACTATAAAAATCATCCTAATATCGTCAAGCAATAGAAAACTAGAATAATCTCTCACATACTACTCTATAGTATTCCAAAAAGAAGCAAACTAACTGAAAAAAACAGCGAAAATAAGACCTTTCAATGATTTTACCTAATTACTTCTGTTAAATTTTGAGTAGGAGATGGTACTATACAACGGTTATGTTAGTTTTCTATTACTTGACGATATTAGGATGATTTTTATAGTGCAATGGGTAGTTCCAATGATGGTCTACTCATGCTAGAAAGCACATCTTGCTATAGCATATCGTAATGATTTCCCAGAACTGTCGATCTCGAGATATAGATTGATGTATATCTCCAGTTTGGTAAGGGCTTTAGTTCTGAAAATTTTATCATAGCTTTGGTTATATCTAGGCAATCTGTGATATAATTTTTAAGGCGAAAGATTGAGCTCAACCTGAGATTTGGCATCAACATTGTCAAAGTTATCAAATGTGAATGTCATCGATAGACAAAGAATAGCTCATAACTTAACAACGGTATGTCGGTTTGTTATGAAAATTTTATCAAAGATAGAGGAGAAGTTGGGCTTTCAAACGAAGAGTCGAACGGTAATACATCTCTTTCGCAGCCCGAGATAACACACTTGGAAAAAGTCGTACATGTATACCTTATATTCTGGTCTTGATAAGGACATAGGGCTCGAGCTTTTGCCTGCGATCAGCACTCAACAAGTTCTTGTTATGGTACAAGTTTTAAGGCAAACAACCTTCATTTAGATAGTTTTTGATATGTCGCGAGACTTTTGTCCACGACTGTAATTACAGTTGAGGTCAAACTAAAAGGTTCCTTACACTGTTCATTTTTAGTGATTCTGCCAGTTTTTGTGCATCATTATCTCCAATTTTATTGTTTTGAAGCTACAGATTAGCGAGAGTCTATGCAAAAAAGGGCACTGTCATTTTTTCATAGATGACAATTAATCGATGTCAATTAGACGAAGTTATCTTGCGGAAAATATTGATCTTCAATAATCTACAATTACTTTCTTTGATTTAGTTTCGAGATAAGAAAATTACCGATAAAAATTTCGAAAAATTAATCAAAGACTTTCATTCAAATCCTTGTATATGTTTAGTCATTCTCATGAGAAAAAAAATATACTAATCTTTGTAGATAGTCTGATTTTGATGAGAAAAATAAATCTGAATTAGAATTACTTAACCATTCGGGTATAGATTTTATTTTATCTCTCAATATTAATGAACAACAATACACTTTACTAAGAATTTATGTTTAATTCCAGCATCGAACTATATTTATGATATTCTACTAGCATAAGCTGAGATTGGACGAGCAATGAGTAAAACTTCTTCCCATACGTTCTAAGGATTGATTTTATCCGTCGACAATTTTATCTAAGATTCTCATAAGCTGAAGTTCGATTAGAGAGACAACATATTGATTAATAACTTACTGTGTTTGTTCGCAGTGCCTCAGCAATATGTTGTGCGCCAATGTCGCCAATTTGATTATTGAACAAATATAGTGTAGTCATCGTCTGTATTGAAAAATAGACATGAATACAGAAATTGTACAAAAGTTATTCAAACTTCTATTTTTGTCTAACAGCATTGAATAACTTATTACAGTTATGAAAACTAAACACTAGTTATTCGACTATTGATGGAAACAATTTATGTCAAAAGTCATTACTCAATATTAATTATGTATTTATCAGATAGTGAATCTAATAATTGTATTTCTGTTGAAAATCTATATCTGATTGCTTATCTCATCTCTTTAAACTTCATTTTCAAGTCAATAAGGCAACCATTTATCTTACATCAATTGTATCTGAACGTACATAATCTACTTTTTAATACTTTAATGAATTTCAAATTGTAACTTAATAAGATTTCGTTATTTTCTGTTACTAAATAGTTAATTAAACTGTTGTCATCAACATGCGACAATAATCAAACTAAGGAGTACTATATAGAACGCCCTGCAAGCTTATTTTGCAGAAGAAATTTTATTCATAATTTGATTGCTTTTATTTTTGTTAGCACAACGCAAAACAGATATGAGAATGGAGATCTTCCTAGAGATGTGATTCTCTTGATGTTAAAATAGTCGTACTTATTTAAATGTTCATGTTTTTTAAGTATTGATTCGCTCGTATTTGATCAAAGCAATAAACTGCTCATTTTGATTGGTCAATTAAAGTTTAAAACGATCAGACAATTAAATGTTGTCTTTCATATTTCCACTAGAAAAGAGTCTGAAAGGAGCGAAAACAATAGAAAGTCTCGCGAATTTTTTTGTTATCTGCTGGTAGATGGAAAAGTAAATTTATAGAGTATTTAAAATGGCTTTTGTACATATTCAACTCCTTCTTTTTCAACGTAAAACAAGCAAAAAAATCCAAGATTTGAATTCACTGTATGTTAACTATAAATGGATGGTATTGTTACGTATATTGGTGTGCTAGTTTCATAAATGAACAATTTATCACAGTTAACAATTCCTCTTCGCAGAATTATTATTTGTGAGATAATTATTTGGAAAAGATGTTCTCTTCAAAGAGATTGTCTCAAATATTTTAACGAATTTCAACGCATGGTAAGAATCAGAAAACTATATTCCAACACAATCGTCATTATTAATCTTTAAGTTCTGCTCACTTTTATCTTATCGTTTATGTACAATTTTGTATATTATGGTGCTTTGTCAGTACGTTGATATGCTCTTACAATGTAGAGAAAATATGTGAATGAAGAACTAAGGATTTTTAATTATTAATTGTTCGTTGACAATTTGTAATAAAATAATTTGAAAATTTCGAGTTTTCAATGAGAGACTTTCATGAAAACAACACTATTTTTAGTATATTTTGTCCAATATTCATGAACAAATAAATTTATAGCCCTCTTTAATCAATATGAGAGAGAAAAACTTGTTGAGCACAAAGGTGTTTGAGACATGAGAAAAATGACTTCGAACTGTATAAAAATGTTTCTCTTCATTATAAACTCTTTAGAATCTATTTATTCTTAGAAATTTTTTTGAAATGACTGGAAGAAAATGATTGATCAATAGTACTAATATTTCGACTCTAATATGATCAATATCTAAAAAAATTTTATTTTGAAAAAACTACACGTTACTTCTTTTATTTCTTTCTATTAGTATTTTTCTATTATTAACCCTCCTACTACTGGGAACAATAAACTAGTTTGAAAAAAAATATGACCAATGTCTATCTTTTTAAATCGAACGGAAGAAAGAAAAATAATTTAGTAAGAAATTCTTGTTCTCTATAATGGAAATCAATCGAGAATATATTTTTGAAAAATTAAAAAATGCAATCACAATATTGATTATTCGTGTTAGTCACAGCGAGAAAGTATTTAAATATGAATGTATTTGATCAAAAACATGTTAAAAAGCAGTTCATTAATCTATCGTACTATTGTCTTCATAGAACTTTCATTGGAGAATTGCCGTTTTGTTTTTCAAATTGACAAAAGAATCTGCTTCGATTAGATATTATAGATTTTAGAAATGTCTCGTCTCATGTCAATCATACTATGATCGATGAATCAAATTACTAAATAGTAAACTATAATCTTCCTCAGAAAATGTTTTCAGTTTATCCAATAGAATTTCAAAGTTGATACTTAGTAATTTAGAGTTGAAGATGATGAATAAAAGATAAGACGCAACCATATCTTACTTTGTTATTTTCTAATTCTTCTGCAATGATCTCCATATCCTGATCATTTAAATTTGAACCTCTCAAATCGACGGTTGTTTGATTCTTCGCATTTTCAATCTTTTGCTTAAGTTGTGGGTTTTCATGTGTTGCACGATTTCCTGTTTTGACATTTCGAAGTTGACCAGTTATTTCCTACAAGTGATCAAAAATCTTCAGCACAGCTGCTTTAGCTAGCAGTATAGTTTTTTCGTTATGAAACTTTTTCTCTTAGATGAAAACAGATTTAAGTTAAATGAGAATGCACGAATTGATCTAAATATTTTCATTCTATTAGAGCAGAAGTTAACGATGAGAAAAGTGGAAAATACTTCTTTCCTGTGCATAATTGGTTAAGATTGTGTTTCTTCTCAGAAAAATCCTCAAGTAATAATGAAATAGTACGAAGAGATTCTTTTTTTAAAACTGCGTCAATATTTGAAGAATTGCCAAGAGGGTTTTTCAAATGATCTTCAGTTCAATTGAGTATTATCTTCTTTAGATGTGATAAATCTGATTTTAATTATTGAGAATGAATGAACTAGAAAATGAACTTACCTTCATCTTTTCAAGTGTTTCCTTGATCTTTTGTATCATATTATCTTCAATTGGATTTTTTCGAAGATCTAGATTGGCAAGAGTCTAAAGAAAAATAAAGACAATTTAATCATGGCTCAAAAACAATATATATCTATATTAAGAACAAATGCAATAAATCGATAAATAGAAAAGAATTTCAATTGAACATATCAAGAGAAAACAACAATATTTGTAAATCGATGATAAATGATATCTTTCTTTCTCTTAATTTATATTTGCAGTGACAAAGAATATCTGTATTTGATATTCATGAAAGAGAAATTCGTTTTCGTATGTAATTCTCTCAGAATATCAAATTTTCGGAACTCTGCATACACCCGAGGAGTTCAAATAAAATTTTTCAGCAGAAAAAAGCTAGATTGTGAAGTTCAACTGATTAACATCAACTACAATAAGTGATTTATGTTCGTACGTATGAATGAATCACTTACCTTATTCATTTTAAGCGTTTTGACTAGTCGTTGTGCTCCGATTTCCGTGATCTTGTTTGTATCAAGTTGCATGTTTGTTAGTGTCTAAAATGAAGAAAACATTATTATTGGTGTTCGAATCAGGGATCATATTATTTGGAATTTTTTGAAAAAGATTATCATTAATTCAAAGTGAAGCAGACAAGTAGAATATAAACTAAGGATGGGGCTAACGTGACAGTTGAATAGTGGAATGAAACTTGTTAGATCATTTTCTAATCAAACATCAGGAGGAAACAATCGACATTATGTTTAACAGTTGTAGAAGATATATTAGTTCGAAATGAGGAAAGATAGATAACTCACTTTGTTTAGTCGTAGTAGGTCAGCCAAATGTTCCGTTCCTTTGTCTGTAATTTCATTCTTAGATAATTTCATGGTAGTTAGTGTCTGAATGAAAAAGTAAAAATGTACAAAAAGAAATAGAAGAGATGTATCACTCCTTATGATTCTTACCCTATTGTTTATCAGTTCATCTGCCACTATCTCTATGTCATGATCTGTTAAATTTTGTGAACTCAAATCCAATATCGCTTGATTTTGTCCATTCGTAATCTTTTGTTTCAGTCCTGGATTTTCGTATTTTGGAACAGTCTCCACTTTTAGTTTTGTTATTTCCGCCCCCACCCTTTCCTTCAATCTGTCTAGATCTAATACGCGAGTTTCGGTGGCGGACGGTGGTTTCAATGCAATTAACCTTTGTTCAGCCTCTTTTCTATAATTATCAAATGGTATCCTGGCATCTATTATTTTCTGCGGTTGTTTGTCTTTATCTTTGCTAATTGTCATAAAATTGAACACTTGTTCAACGAACTTCTGCTGTTCAACTTGAAGATTACGTTTGTATTCTTGAAGTGTTTGTTTCTGTTGTGTTTCCTGTTCCTTAATATTTCCCACCAAAACATTTTCATGCTGATCAATAATATCACGAAGTTCTTGCATAGTTTTTTCAATATTTGACTGTTGCTTCTTGCTTTGGTCCTCAATCTCATTGGCTATATTTTCCACGCGATTCGAACGATAGACCAATGATGATTGAACACCATCTAAGCAACCTTCGGTCTAAAAAGTAGAAAATTAAAATCTATGATAAAATCAAAGTTATAATGTCAAGACAAACTTCAAATTCAAAATTCTTGACAAAATCATTAATTAACACAGATTGATGACCTTGGTGTTTCACTTGTTTACAATTAGTGCAGATTGGTTTTGCACATTGTTCACACCAATGTTGAAGTTTGTCATCATGTTCGTCTTGACATCGGGGTATTTCAACAGGTCGATCTTTAACCGGAAGTTTGATATGATTTCGGTAATGACCAACTCCATGAATGCTGTCCCAACATGATGAGCAAAAACTGTGTTTACAATCACCTTCGCACCAATACTTTGCTTCACTGGATTCACAGCAATGACATATAGGTGTGCTGATATCAGGAAGTTCTAAAGACAAGAGCACAGTATGAAGTGATCATAAATATCATCAATCAATAGAGACGCGAAGAGATTTACCGACGAGTTTTATCAGTTTGCAAATATGTTCGTTTGAACTCAGTTGTTCAATAGCATCACCTTCGACCTTGGTCCCATCCCGTTTTGGGCACTCCAGTACACCATTGTTCTTTGCGCTGATGCCTTGCAAACATTGTAAACAAAATGTATGCAAACATGGTAACATACGAGGTTGATCGAAATGTTTCAGACAAACTGAACACGTGATCACGTCTTCAACCAATGTAGAAAAGTCAGAGACCATGTTGATCAATTGACGTTAAATAAAATGAATAGTTTAGAATCTACAAAATAAAATTAAACGCTTGTTTTGATCGAATTGCGGACCAAGAAACACTTTTCTCCCATCGCGAATCGAGAGGAGAATGATGGAATTGAAGTAGAAAAATCAATAAAAAAAACTATGCAGAATAATTGCTTACTCCTGTGTCGATCACTTTCCTAGTCTTTCTGAGTACCCCACATACATTCCAAATAATATAGAAAAACTATAGAGACGCAGAAGTTAAATACGAATCAAACACAAAATCGTCAGTAGATTTTGAAAGAATAGAGTGTGGAAAGAATGTAAGTCAAAGAATTTCAGTGAAAGAGGTACCCATAAATTCACCTCCTCCTATAACCTTCTCTCGATCTGTCCACCCGTTTTTTCTAGTAACAGACGATGTAGACAAAGATGATAAGTGAGCGATAAGAAACTGAGACTGAAGATGAAAAGTAAGTAGTGATAGAGTTTCAAAATGAGACGATAAATAAAAGTCAACATTGCAAAATGAAAGAAAGGGGGAAAGTAGCCACACAACTTAGAACGGTTTTCTTCGTTGATAAAATCTCACTTCATTTCTCAATAATGTTGAAAGATACAACAAGTTTTCAGCCTCTTAATCTTAGCTATCTAGGTTCATTATAGAAATTAATTGGCCCATTACTGAAAGGCTAATCCAAACTGGTTTATATAACTTTCTCGTGATTTTTGAAAGAGTATCGATCATAGAATTATGAGAATCAACTCTAAGCCTACGTAAAAAAACATCAAACTTCGGACTGAAGTACAAAACCGAAAAAATAAATGGCTTGCTAACGCGTTAAGAAAAAATAGGTGTCAAATTTATTGCACCCATTGCTAGATGAACGTAGTCTGAAATTATTTTTTTTCATAAGTTCAATTAAATGTTAGGGAGAAGCACATCTACCTCAAACACCAGTTTATATATCATTGATGATAGTTAATTTCATAAAATGATAAAAGATTGAAGAAGCTTAATTATCTTGTTTCAGAGAAAAACGTTGTAATCGATGATTATGATGGTCACCGACAAAAAGATGATTCTGTTGATCATAAAACAAATTCCACGGATAAAATAGCTGATTTTCTTCGCCTCCTTCGTCATTTTTAACCGGAATCGCAGCGCCTTCTGTTGCGCCCTTCAGCCATCGCATGAGTCGTTGATTTCCATAGTCAGCCACATAGACGGTTTCTTCTTTATCAACACAGAATCCTCGAACGAGACCATGCGCAATGGCGATACCTTTCTTTGCCTCTTTAGTCCACTTCACTATACGATGATTCCATGTGTCTGATACGTAGACATTTTGTTGTTCATCGACAAAGAGGTAAGTCGGATCATTCAATTGATCGAGACCTTCACCGCGTCCTTGACCACCAGCCACAACCTTCATTTCATTCGTGTCTAATTTATATCGTTTTACTTCACTTTTCATCGTGTCAGAAATGTAGAGATATTTTTCTTTGTCCATGGCTAATCCCCAACAGGCGATATTGTCAATTAGGAGTTCACCTTCAGTGATTCCATCATTACGAGACCATCGTACGACTCGTCTATTTCCATGATCACAAATAATAATACTATTGGTCTCTTTATCGATCAGAACATCAGTTGGATTATGTAATTGACTCAATTGACTCCCTGGCCCACGATTACCAGCTATGACTTGACCAACTGTATCTCCAAGTTTCCATTGGATGATACGATGATTGCCCCAATCAGCAATGATCATCGTTTGATTATCATCCATGGCAAAACCATAAGGAAAACAGAACTGATTCGTAGCATTGCCTGATCCATATCCTCCAGCAATAATTTTGCTACCCTCGGCCGATCCTGTATCCAATGGAACATGAACATTAAGTATATATATATGTATAAAAGGAGGTTGTAGGATGCTGATCCAGTGTCATTTATAATTGTGTGGACTTCTCTATATTATAAACCGACGAAATACTGTGGGAATCCTGGTTGCGACCTCATACCTCAAGTCTTAGTACGGGAATTCAATTGAGTAGCATGATATAATATGCAGAGGTGCAGAATCTTCCATAAAACGCTCAAATTTGCGCCCCCGGGGAAATTTGTTCGCAAATCTTCCCCTTTTGAAAAGTAACAATTCAAGAAGTTCATGCAGAAATACTCCAAAAATTTCCCTAAAAATGAAAAATTTCCCCAAAAAAGAAAAATTTCCCCCCCCCGCGCGGGGGCGCACGAGGAAGATTCTGCACCTCTGATAATATGATCGGACTGACCTGATAGGAGAAAATTTCTCTTTCTCATCAGAATAAGGAAGCATTTTTTTTCATCAAATGCGCTAAAGGGTGCTATGAGATTCATCGTGGTATGTTAAGTTACACGTTTTGCTGAACAGAAACTATTCTCACTAATATGAATGTCATTAATAAATTATGTAACAGCAGAATCTGGAAACAATTCTTCTCATGTTAATTTTGAGAGTGCCCTTAACTATATCTCTTCTACAAAACTCTGTCACTAGCAAAACACAGCCGTCTGTTTGTTCCCTAAAAAAATATACCTTGATTCACAGACAATTGTTAGAAATCAGTCTTATTCTTGTGGCCACGTTCGATCGAATTCGCATTAGGGACTTTCTGATTGTAATTTAAATGAAACAAAGCTGTGCATGTGCAACTTGTACTAAGAGATTTTTAAAGCAGATCTTTTTTGTTTGATACTTACGTAAAATAAGATGAAGAATCGATTGGTCACCGATTTTGTAACTTGATAATAAGCGATTATTTACAAGTTGGTCATTATTAAACACCAGTCGTTGCAAGTCTGTTCGAATGTTTTCTTTGTCTTGTATTTGTTTCTTGACACTATAAATTGTGTCATCGGTTTCAACTTCTAATTCTATTGACTTTCCCTGGAGTGTACGAACAGAGATTTTCATTATACCGATTAAACAGCAGATGTTCCACAGATAAAAGCGTAATTAGGAAATGAATAGAATATCTAAATAACACAAGAAAAATATTGGGCTTAATCGTGTCAATTTTTCTAGTCTGGTTAAATTGTTTTCATGTATTATAATATTCTGTTCACGAAGAAACCTCCCCAACTGTGAAATCACTTTTGAGTTCTGACTCTGTGTATAAGGTAGATCCCATTGATATATAAAAAAACCCAAAAGGATAACTGCCAATAGACCTTCCGTCCGAATCTATGGTCTTTTTTATTTAAAATTGAATTCTAAATTTTAAAAACCACAGCAACGCCTTCCGAATCAGACGTTTCGCGCTTGTTACTACGCAGTCATACTTAAAACCCTTAGTCCCGCAAAGTCCCGCCTTAGTCCCTTGGCATAAACCTTCCTTCCACCTTAGTCCCCTGTACAGGCAGGGCTAAAACCTAAAGTCTCCCAAAACTCAAGCTTACCCTCACCCTCACTCGCTCACCCACACCCTCACTCACTCCCCTCACCCTCACTCGCTCACCCACACCCTCACTCACTCCCCTCACCCTCACTCACCCCCTTCACCCTCTCCCTTCCGCCTTAGACTCACATTTCAATTTGAAATCAAGTATTATTTGTATTTGATAAATTCAGACTGAAATCAAATAGCCCATAGTATGTTCCGTCCAGAGTTTTAGACATTTTACTGGAATTTTAGCCTATAGCATGGTATATACCAGTAGATCAAATGATGGTATTTCTACCTGAGATTTTGCCCACAAAGAGGTCTATTGGTGAATGGAATGCTCTGAAAATGTCGGCTCAAAAAAAACGCTTTCTTCTCGAAATATTAAAATGGCAAAAATCACTCGAATCCCAAAGAAGTTGCCAGAAGCTTTTGTTTTTTGAAACTTTAATATCTCGAGAGGAAAGTGTTCTTTTGAGCTGAAATCTTCAGAGCACTTTACTCACCAATAGTCCTCTCTGTGAGCAAAATCTCAGATAGAAACACAGTCATCCGATCTATTGGCACTAGAGACCTGCGGGTCTGTTCAGACCCGGTTTGTAATGATCTACAGATTTAGATAATATTAGTATTAAGAAAGTGAACAAAAAATGATTGTGTACTGACTGTTCTTTTAGAGTGACCAATAAAGATTCAAAATCTTATAGCTTCATCTGTGTATAATACACAGAGGATGCCAAGTACTGGCAGAAAAAAAGACCGGGTCTAGGTTCGGGTCAAGACTTGGCCGGGTTCGGGCCCAAAAGAACACGAGCCCGCAGGTCTCTAATTGGCACTCACCCTTTTGGGGTTTTTTATATGTCACTGAGATCTATCTGATGCACAGAGTCAGAATTCAAACATGATTTTATAGTTGGGTAGGTTCTCTCATCATTTGTGATGTCTTTGGCGCATCCTCCTCAAAGGTCTCATCTGGAGAATACTCGGAATTTTTTTTATCTATCTACCTATATTTATCGCATCTATGTCTTAGACCAACAAAAAAAAAGATAAGGCCACTTTTTGCTTCACCTGTTATCGCGCAACTGTTATTGTTGATCAAGCTATTAGACAGCTTCGCATATAACTTAAGGATTCTAACTATTATCGGTTTCAAAATATAAGACATGTGGTTGTTTTTTGAATAACTTTCGATAGAAACAAGATAAAGATCTGCAGTTTTCAGCATTTAATAGCCAAGAGCGAAGAACATTTTCATAAGCAAAGCTTTTTTTCATATACGTTTCGAATATTTTAATTAACTTTTTTTTCATCGAAAAATTTACTTCCAGTTAATCTTACGACTACATCAAAAAATGAATTCAGTCAAAATACCATTTTATGTTATATAGTCACTTTTTAGTTTGTGCCCTTTTAACATTGTATAACCTCGAAACTTGCTTTTCACTGTCTAAGTGCCTTTTTGACTAAAATCATTTTTTGATATGATCGTAATGTTAGCTGGCGGTAAATTTTTCGATGCTGATTTTGAATATGTAAAAAGAATCGGTAGGTTTCTATAGCAATTTTCAGAAATTCAACGTGATTTTTCAAAGATCTTCTGAAAAACCAACCTTCGAATTTTTTCTCAGAAAACGTTTTGCTTATGAAAATATGCTCTTGGGTCTTGGCTATTAAATACTAAAAATCGCAGATCATTATCTTGTTCCTATCGAAAGTTATTCAAAAAACAACCAGGTGTCTTATATTTTGAAACAAATAATATATGAAACCATTTATTTCATGTAATATCTCAGTATTCGGAAGTGTTTTATATTAAGTTACGTTTCAGAGCAAATTGTTTAGCCTTTCTTCTTTTCGTTCGTATATATACCATATAAAGAGAAAAATAGAGTCATTACCTTTTGCATTGTTTTTTTGAAGCTTGAAAATCGCAGAAAAAGATCGTAAATATGGAGTTTCACCATAAAGAAAAAAATAATTTTTCGTCTCACAAATCATTGACGAAAGTGTTCTCGTGACAACGTATTGAGGCAATGTAAAAGAAACGAAATAAAAATGAAATAAATATATTTTTTGTAGATGGCGATGTCAATCGAAAGAGAACTTGGAATAAAATCTTATAACGTCTTTAATCATCCCCTGATCGAATAATACAATGAAGATATATATGACAGAAGACGAGATTTATGTGCTCATTTGAGAAAAAAACAAATGTGTTGGAAATCAATGAAATCAAAAAGAAATGATAGAGGAGATAAAAATCTGATTGCAAATATGTTTGATAGTTACATAAAAAAGATGACTTTGAAAAATGATCATTTGTCGTAATTTCTCAGCTGTCCTATTATCTGCTAATGAAAGAAAACAAACCAACGAACAAATTTGGTCTAGATAATGATACAGCATAAAGTTTCAATGAGAGAAGATTATCAATAACAAGTAAAGAAATAAATGGATCGATAGAACTTCTATTCAATTTACAATATTTTTATTTTAGTAAAGTAAATAGAATTTGATAGATATTTGTAAGATTAGATTCATATCAATCGAAAAAGATTTAAAATAATTAAATAGAAAATTAAATTTCATAGAATAATAATCGAGAATGAATAATTTAATCAAAATATTCGAACATTTCATTTGAGAAATGTTCAATTGAATTTATTAACACTATTAATTTAATCTATGTAGAAGAATGTAAACAAATCTTTGATTGAAAAAAGAAAATAGTATGATTTTTATATAACATTAAATGATGACGACATTCTCTTGTTCTTTATTTGTGATAAATCATTGATTCTTTTTCTCCTTCGTTACAATTCCGTTTACATTAGAGAGAAAACTCCTTTATGTATACATCATATATATAAAAGTAGATATAAGAAATTATTTTTGATTATATCTTAATAGTTTTTATACGGAACGGTTTTAATTATCATGTATTAATCAATAATTATATGATGATTCTTTACAATAGATCTCTAAAAAGCCAATACGATTAATTATCTGTCTTTTTCTTTTACTCTCATATTTAATCATAATGAATGAATTATATTTCTACTGATAGCTAATTACAATATTTTGTACATTTGAGTCATACACAGAAGTAAAATACCTTATAGCTTGACAATAATTTTATGGAACTCATATATTTTGTCGAAGAAAGATAGTGAGTGTAAGTTTCATTAAGTCGAGATTTTCCAGCTCCCCCTCCACTTACCAGCAGGTCTCTATTACAGGCAAAGTGGGTGTAAGTTTTAAGTCAAGGTTTTTCAGATTCCCTCCGTTACAGACAAGTTCCATTTGAAACATCTTCCCATTATAGTAGACACGACATAATAAATGATTGCTATGATCTATCATCGTTCTCTTTCACCTAAAACTTCGCTGCATATATGCATCTATCAATGTCGAGTAATAACATTATAAAAAATTTCAAGTAACACAACTCTTAACTTATAAGAATACTATCGGCAGTACCCGGCGTTGCTCGGGAAATGTCCATACTAGAAACTTAACATGTCAGAAAACTACAGAAGATGTATGGAATGCTTGTTTAAGGCCTTTTCATCTATTATTACTACATATCCCGCCGTGCATAAACTTACATTTATTTTTAAATCGGATAATTCAGCAAATAGTGTGCGGATATGACTGCCTTTCTCTTAACGCATGAGTATTCCGATACTTTATACTGATACCCAGTGCAAAAAAGTGACACTATGAGGTGAATATTCTAATAATAGTAGCAAATGCTCAGAAGTTTTTGAAAGATTGGAAAAAATTGGAATGTATCATAACCTGTATGAAATTTCAGCTCAACCCTCTCGCCTGTCATCCTGATCCTCTCTCGATCTTACTCGAGACCTAAGAGTATGGCATGAAAAGTTTGACACCGCTAGCTCATGCGGTGTCCAAATTAGAGACCTGCGGAGTTACACTTTTTTGACTCCGATTCCAACTTCGACTCCGAAAATTTTTTCGTTGTAAATAAGTGAGAGCTTTCATGTACGAAGATATTATGTAATTTAACATTAGTGTATATTAACGGGAGATTGATCTAGCTGCCTAATAAACAACGCCTATTTTATTTTCCAAATAGAAACTATATCTAGATAAACGAACCTGGAAAAAAATCAAAGAACACTTGGAAAAAAATAACAAGAGGGAAAGATATCTGAACTATATCAAGAGAAGAGAACGTTTGGCAAATACTTGAGGATGAAGAAAATACAGTGAAAAAGCAGAGAATATACACTTACATATTTCGTCGTTTTCATCTGTACGATATAATAAACGAGAAGGAAAAAAAAAGAAAAACATAAAAGTGAATCACAATATAATAGTGTAGTAGCAAAAATCAAATTTGGTTTGATATCATTCAGGCATATAAACTGTGGACGTTAATTTTGTGCAGATGTTTTCTTTTATTTTTTCCTATTTCCTGTTATTTGGTTATTGACTTAACAGTTTTCGTTTACTTGACGTTATAATTATGAGAAAGATGGATAAAAAAATTTTCGGAGTCACTATAAATTTACATTGACTGCGACCTCGACTCCGACTCCGACTCCGCCGGAGTCGGAGTTCAGAGTCAGATGCAGGTCTCTAATCCAAATGCATAAAAAACAGGTAGACAGACAAAAACAACTTCTTTATATATATATTATGAATTATGAGTAATGGGATTTTATCTCACTTTGTACTTTCTTTACTCGATGGATATTCTCAATCATGCGTTTGCACTTCATCTTATACATTCTATTCGTTTTCTTTGGATTATCCTAAAATGTCGCGTGACTAATAGCAAAAAGCACATGTTTTTATGCACTTTCGTTTTTGAATTATTGAGAAAACAATAATAAGCACAAATTCTCTGAAAAGGACATTTACTGTAGTAAATCCAACAATAGGAGGCAACTACCTTCCTTAAGATGAAAATTTTGGGTCGACAAGGTATTCTGTGCAGAATTTCACTGAATTTGCTCGTATCGTGTCCAAATACATAGCGAACAGACAGACAAACAAAATTTCTTCTTTATATATATATATATAGATGTGAGTTCCACATTTTAGCCCCAAACGGGCTTCGCTGGCAAGCTTCTTAAGAATATCGAAGAAGAGTTTTTATAAATGTTAAAAAGTAGTAGAGGCCCGTACAAAACTGCATAGATGGTACGATAAATGGAGAGCATTGAAAAGTGCACTACGACAAATATTTTTTGTTTAAAAGAACTTTTAGTTTCAAAGCGTGAATTATCAAACTTAGTATCATATTCATTGCTCTATGATATATAACTCATGTAGTCATCGAAGTTTCTGAAACTTTCTCGAAACTTCGATGAATACTAGCTATTCAAGTACACATATAGAGGGAGAGAAAGAGAGCAAAAAAGACTAAAACTAAGCTGATGTATAGAACGTAGGATGACAAATAATATATAATGAATTCAAATTTTACAACTAGTACTTCTAATGAGGACTTATCTGATGATAATGCAGGTATAAGTAGATTGTCAGAACTTAGTAACAGCAGTTCTGAAGATAGTGATTCACTGGTGGAAGAACTCAATGAAAATTCAATAAATGAATGGAATTGGACAGTAGACATTTCATGTTTTTCCACTTCTTTCAATTATTTTCATGGATATGCATTGGGAAACAAACAAATATCTATGGAAAGCATCATTATGTTAAAAAGGGCGATGATCCCACAAAATAGAAAGATGTCAACGAAAATGAACTGATAGTATTTCTTGGAATTTTATTTATTATGGATTTTCATAAGTTGCCGGAAATTCGAGATTACTGGAGCAAAGACAGAAACTTATTTACATCAGCTGTTGATAATGTAATGACAAGAAATGATTTTTATCGACTTTTCTCTCATATTCATCTTGCTGATAATTCAAAAACGCCCATAAAAGACCCTGTTGATTATAACAAATTACATAAAGTAAATGATTATCTATACATTTTGAAAAGAAATTTTCAACAAAATTATTGTCTTACGTACGTACATTATTTTACCGCTGTTGGCCTTTGTGCCTCCAACAACCAGGGTCTCTTTAGTCGCGCGCGTGAGTATAGATACAAATTAATTTATTTTTATGCATTTATCTCTTTCGAATTAAAATTACACAGCAATCAAAAAATTATAATCAATAGCTGAAAATAAACAAGTAACGCTCGTCTAAAGACTCGCTCTTCTTTTTCTCGTAGAAATCGTGTTTCTAAACTACTATCAAGCTATTCACTTATAAAATTAAAAAAACCGAAGTAAGATGTATGTTTTTCGACCTCACCTGCCTTTGACCAAACTTCATAAAAACAAATGTTTTTTGTTAAAAATTTGTCGTTTATTTAAGAACTTGAGCCTGAAAAATTTTTAGAAAACTGACTTCAGTTTTGGATTTCTCGACCCCGTTTACCCTTTGGTCAACCCTTATAAAAAAAAATTTTTTTTTTGTAAAAAAAGTGGTTCTTTGTGTAAAAAATGGATCCGAAAAAAATTTCGAAAAACTAACATCAGATTCGGATTCCACGACCCCGATTACCCTTTGGTTAAGTTTTATAGAAAATATTAGTAAAATGTTCTTATGACCTTGTGCGGACATACAAGCAAGCAATCAAGCAGACAATTTATGTTTGCAACACTCTTCTCTACGAGAAAGAGAATAATAATCAGCAATGGTGTTCATCACCCACCACGATGAAATCATCATTTCGTGAAAAAACACCTATTTTCGATGAACAATACCAAACCTCACCAATTCCTAACATCAATTGATCAATACTGATACCACATGATCACCAAACAGACTTGAGATTCGAACTCCCCGCATCGAAATACCTCTAGAAATGCCTTTTTCGAAAAATCGGTTTTTGATGTTTTTTTGACCCTGCGGACATACAATCAATCAAGCAAGCAAGCAAACAATTTATGTTTCTAAGACTCTTCTCTACGAGAAAGAGAATAGTATTTCAATGTTAAATCGTTGTACTCGATTATTACCATCATCAACAACATAGAGATTGTCTTGCTGATCAAATGACAAACCTTCAAGCGCATAGAATTGATTTGCTTGTGTTCCTCGAACATTTCCACCAACAATAACATCTCCTTGTTGTGATTTTTTAGGCCAACGTACAATTCGATGATTATTACTATCAGCTACATAAATAGTACCCAATTGATCAACCAGAACTCCATTAGGATATTTCAATTTTGTCAAACTATTTCCATAACCTTGTCCACCAGCAACAACAATGCCGTCTTTTGCACCTTATATCCATTTCATCACACGGTGATTATTACCATCAGACACAAATACTGAATGTTCTCGATCAACGAATATGTAGCGGTGGTGACTGAGCTGATCAAGACGATTTCCTTCTCCATTTCCGCCTGCTACTACTGGTGAATCCACAACTGATATTGAAAGTGAACGAATACTGCTAATTGTTGATCTACACGCTGATTAGTATCATCATCACTGGTAACTGTTCTTGGTTTCTGAGGCGTTTCTTTTCGAAAATGGTGTTTCGCCAGGCTGTTTTCTCAAGTCTTTGATTTAAATGTGTCTTCAGGATGTTTTTTCTGTCAATTTTCTTCGGCTTCATCTCTTTGTCCAAATCATTCACAAAAAAGCATGACACTTGCTGTTTGCTTGGATAGATTGTTATATCACGTAAGTAATTGTGTAGATTATCCTATACTTTATTTAGATTGAAAACGGTTTATTTATAGGTGGGAGCGGCACACGCATGCATGAGTAAAAGAGACGGATGTCATAAAAACAAAGAGAGAGTGATTACTAACAGTGAAGGTGTGTTGGGTGTAACTCTGGGAGATTAGACATATTCGGGTCAAATTAAAGGTCTTACTGCCAATGTCACAAATTTAAAATATTACGTACCCATAGCGTACCTAGAGCAAGTTACTTAAATTCCAAGATATGTGAAATTTAGGTATAAAAATGAATCAAGAAAGAGTTTTGTTCACTATTGTAAGGACAAAACATGGTGTTGTTCGGACCATATAAAAGCAAGTCCCTACAAACCCCATATCGACCAGAACAACACCATGTTTTGTCCTTACAATAGTAAACATACCCTTTCTTGATTCATTTCAATACCTAAATTTCACATACCTTGGAATTTAAGTAACTTGCTCTAGGTACGCTATGGGCACATAATATTTTAAATTTGTGAGTTTGGCAGTGAGACCTTTAATTTGACCCGAATATGTCTAATCTCCCAGAGTTACACCCGACACAACTTCTTTGTAAGATCGGGAGAAGTTCGTACGAATGCATAGAGATGTAGAATACATAGAATACACATGATCTCGTGTTAGATAATGAATACAGTAACATTATAATCTAGTCGAAGATAACCATCATAATACCAACTTGTTTGAACTACTTTGAAAATTTTCCTAGGAGAAAAAAATACTTTTCCCTGGTTTGGACAAATGCAAACGATTATCTATAAGGGAAGAATATTTTTCAAAAAATTTTTCCGAACGACCATTCGTGCATACCGATAGATTCTGCACCTCTGTTGATAAGATTCAAACAACACAACAAAATATCTTGGTTTTCTGTTCTATGAACAAAACTTAGTGACATAAGTAGAAAGAGAAAGTACAATTGTCTGAAACATTTCTGTTTCACAATGATATATACATGTATGTATGTAAAAGATCTAAATTAAGAAGACAAATATAAAATATGATCAGAATCGATAGAAGATGGTAAAAGAATATTGATGAAATTGTAAGAATTGATGATTCCCTTTAAATTAGATCGACAAGGTTCATTGGCATCTCTTGCATCTGTATACCATAGAATTGTTCAATATCATGTAATATTCGCCGATCATCCTTAGTAACAAAATTGATTACTACACATTTTTGTCCGAATCGACCAATACTAACAAAGAAAAAAAATTATTTAAATAAATAATTATTTTGAAGTTTTTCTTTAATCTTACCGATCGATATAATTATCACAATTATTTGATAAATCGTAACTGATAACATAACTGACTTGTCCAATATGAATACTTCTTGCAATTATCTCTGTTAAAATCAATACCCGAATGGAACCGGTACAAAATCCTTTGATGATTAAATCACGTTCTTCTTGAGTCATATTACTATGCTAAAAGAAAAAAAAGAAAAAGATAATCAATATATGATCATGCCCAGTGAATTACATTTAACAGAAACAGAAAAAAACGTAGTGTTTCGTAATATTGGCCATATCTTTGAAGGAAAATAAAATTTTTTCTTTTCTCACCATAGCAGACACAGTAAAACCACGTCCAAGCATTTTTTCTCTTAACAAATTAACTTGTCGACGTGTGTTACAAAAGATAAGAGCTTGTGCTTTTGTTAATATTTCGAACAAATCACAAAGCGTGTTCAGTTTCTGTTCCTTGAAATCATATTCAAACAATTTCCTTAGGTATATAAAATGATAGTTTGTATTTTACCTCATTTTCAACGGACACATAAAATTGACGAATATTTCCAAGTGTTGATTCTTCTTCTTTGATAGCTATTTTTATTGGTTTATTCATAAATTTAGTTGCTACTTCCAATATATCTGCATTCATGGTAGTCGATAAAATAATGATCTGAATATTTTGTGACATTTTTGTCAATATATCATAGATCTGTTCTTTTAAATCATGTAAGAATATTTCATCTAATACTAACATTTTGATACTTTCACTACCTAAATAGATGAATTAATAGAAATGCCAAAAGATAACATACGAATAACTGATCGATTAAGCATATCAGAAACACAATCAGGTGTTCCAACAACAATTTGAACGCCTATTTCGAGTTGTGCCATATCTTCACGAACATTTGTGCCACCAATACAAGCATGACATGTGACGCCCATATAATCGCCTAATGCCACTACTACTTTTTGGATCTATACAATAAATAAAAAGAAATTTATGATTTAGTAAACAAGAAATATTTAAATGAGACATCTACCAATTGAACCTGCTCTTGAGTAGATGCTAAGATTAATGATTGACAATCTTTAATTTCTATATCAAGTCGTTGTAAAATTGAAATAACATATATAGCTGTTTTGCCTGCACCCGATTGTGCTTGGATTATAACATTATGACCTAAAACAAATAAATTATCAAATTTCTAATTAATAAAAGAAAAGAAAATACATCCTATTCCGTCTTGGACTCACTCTCTAAAAAAAGGGTGTCATATATAACCATTTATGATTTACGCAAGTTTTTAAACGTAACTGTAGAATAGTTTTATAGATCCTTCGGGAGTAAATAAAAACAGAGAATAAATTTCACCTTCTTCATTAATAATATTGGTTAATCGACCACTTCAGCATCAATATAATGTCTAAAGTATTTTTACTCATTATTTCATTGAAAGTCTTTGCTATTAGAAAGACCTACTTTGCGAAAATAACAAGTTTAGTTATAAAATTTTAGTAACAGCATTAGATCATTCTATATAGCTATGACGGTTTTTAATGTTCTAGCCAACCAGATTCACGTCTGTTCTATTTCTGAACATAAGCTTTTGGTTCAAAACAATTAGATTACATTTATATTCTGATGGTTATTTTAGTAAATTATACTTCACAATTCATCTAGTTTTTCGTAACTTTGCCATAGAGGAAATAATTTTTCTGATTTAAGTTTATCTCAATTAATAATCGAATGATGAGTTCTTATTTAGGTTGATCTAAAGTGACAATTCTATCTCATTTTACAAGAGATTAACCACATAATCTCATCTATCGAGGTTTTCTCAATAGAGCTCGACTTATGTCTCTGAACAGAACCATTTTTTTACAGAGCAATTCCGAAATTGAATAAGTTTGTGAGAAGATGGAGTTTCTAAATCGGTAGAACTGATTCCCTAATCTGCAACATCGTGAAACGGGATGACTGCTGAAAAAAAAGCGAAACAAACCTAAAATACACGGTTTGATGGCACATTGCTGAATAGTTGAAGGTCGTTCGAATCCATAGTTGTAAATACCACGTAAAAGTGATTCATGTAAATTCATCTGATCAAATTGTTCGTTCATTTCTGTCCAATTATCCTGAATAGTTTCATCTAAATATCAATAAATAATTTATATTAAATCAATATTTTTTTCTCCCATATTAATTCCATACGAGATTTTATAGAAGAAATCTCCATCTTCGAGCTTTGTTGAGTATTATTTCTAGAACACAAATTATTTTTATTTATGATAAAAAGAATCGTTCTAGTTTAAGTCTGAATACTTACTTCGATGAAGATTCTGTTGTATGTTCATTTGTTTTTATTTTATTGTGATTGTCGGTCATCAATGAATGAATGAATCAATCGATCAAAACTGTGATGTGTAGAGACTATTTAATTCAATGCAATTTCCGAAGTGTATGAGTCAAGAAAAAGAAAGTTTGTCATAGGAAAAAAAAGTAACCAATGAATTTATGAAGATCAGACAAGACACTAACTAAAGTTTCAAATCTTAAGTAGCATCGGCTATTTTGACAAAATGTATAAATACTTCTGTTATTACATTTAGTGTATATTTACAAATTGATAGAGGGAGCTACAATTAATATTTTGAGAACATTCAACGAGGCATTCGAGATTTTATTTAATGGTTGCAAAAGAATTCTTTTTCTTTCTCTATTTCTGAAAGCTTGTGTCATAATTATTGTAAAAAAGAAAATATTTATGACACATATGTTGCAGGATTTATGAGTAATAATATAAACTCACTTCTATTTTATGTTAGTCCAGTGATACAAACCAAGACACATGTGTGTTGATGCAAGATTTTTCCTTAGTGTTCAATGAAGATACCAAACATCAACAGATCTATTATCGCAGTTCAGTTGAAAAATACAATCAAAGTTCTATGTAGAAATGCTAAAACATTGTCATAGATAAACTTTGAACTCTTTTTCATCAATATTTTGAATATTTTTAACCAAAAATATTACATTAATCTATATCGGCTTTTTCCAAAGATTTTAAGAAATCCTTTTTCGTAAAGTATTAGATTTAGTATTTAATAACTCATCTAGCAGTACACATTAGTATTGTAAATAACAATAAATTTTGTTTAAAAAATATCTATTCATCTTTTGTTATGCCTCACTGGTATTCAAACTTAACTTTTAGAACATATTTTTTACTTCAGTAGTGCTGATTTACATATCAAGAAATAAATTCTAGCGTTGGATAGAGTTCGTTAAATTTTATTTGAATCGTACTGCTAGACATTTCGAGTCAAGAAAAGACCCAGATTTTGCTCTAACATATAAAAAAAAAGCAGTAATTATAGATTCGCTTGACAATTAGGCGTAAATAGAAAAATTTTGATGGATAATAAACAGTAATCAATTCATTGTTACTGATATCAATAAATATGTATTAGAAAAAGGCGTTTTTTTTGATAGTCAAGTTTTATTCAGTACTTAACATAAGAATAAGAAAAAAAAGAATTTTTACAAATAAAAACAAAGTTTGATAATAAAAAAGAACTCAAGAGCGAGTATAAATGAGACATGAAAGTCAATAGTATAAATATTTTCGAAATAGCAACACATAAAATAATAATACAGCAATCACCATTATTAAGATCACTAAATCATGAGTTTTTCTTCTAATGACTTTGTGTCATCGTATCCTGAGGTTCTTACGTTGTTTTACGTCACTATTAATGCCATAACGAGGAAAAAACAAGTCAATTTTAGAGTATAAATCATAGAATATGGATAACGTATAATAATGAGATAGAGATGAATGTAACGTTACACCAATGATTTCGTTGTTGTATATATCCCTATGGCCAAAATAAGTGGAACGATTTGTTCTTTCGATTACTTGTTTGAGTTGATTTTTATATCCTAGATACATATTCAATCACTTAACTTGCCCTATAAATATGAACCTTTAAGATTGAAAATTCAAGAAAAAATACATCAATCTATTCTATGTGCTTGTGTGTCATTGGAATCAAAATTCGATCTTTTAATATTCTTTTTGAGACATTTTCATAGTCATTAGTTAACTAGTATACTGTACTTTAGAAAGAGACATCTTGAGTTACGCTAAAAACTTCTTTATCTTATACATATATAATGTGCCAAAATCTTTAAACTAATAATTTCTTCTTATTCTTACTAAATTCGACTTCTGTAAAGATAAGAAAATTGTTTATTTTATAATGAAAAATCTAAAAATTAAGCAAATATTAGTAATCCAAATCATATTATTTCCATATACATAAAACTCGAAGACTTCATTCGAGTATTCAACTATTCGGAATATTAGGGAGGGAGAGGGTTATGACAAAATCCTTGGGGGAATCCTATGAGAGAAGCGGCAAAACCCGATGAGGAAGAAATTCAATATTCAAATAGTTGAACAGCAAGATGAAAATTTTCGAGTCGAACCGAGTTTTCGATTTCTACACTACTGCAGTATCAATATTTATTGCCAAACTTGACTATTGCTCATTTAATTATAAGTCTTTTAATATTATTAATTGAATCATAAATCAATTAATATATTAAAAATTCTCATAAACAAACAAAAAATGTAAAGAGCACCATCTATATCAATGCACACATATCCATTAAAAACAAAATTTGAGATAACAACAAATTTCAATAGTCTACCAAAATTTCTTAATTAAATTCGAATGTATTCATTGTATTAAAATTTTTGTATAGCTTCAGTCAACTAGTGCCCCCTTGCTCTCACTCTTTCAAACATGCATCATAAAATAAAATGAATAAACTTCAACATGTTACATATACAGAATCATGGAATTTGATTGACTGAAGAAACAAAAAAAAAAGAAAAAGAAAGACGACATTATGATAGAAAATGTCGTTTTTTTTTTCTATTCTCTTCAAAACTTTTACCTTGAAATATTGTGTTATATTATGTTTCATTTTTTTTCGTTCTGAAGGCATGGTGTCGTAATGATTTTTTACCTATGCACACATATATTGAAGTAATATATATTCTATAGTAGTTTATCAAAATACGTCATAGAAAAAAGAATTTTCAAGTAAGTTTATTTTAAAACTAAAAAAGAATAGTGTTTAACATTTTATTTTTTGTTAAAGATAATAAATATGTCTCATATTGTAATTAAAAGTGAATGTGATAATACAACATCATGTTTAAATGAATATAAATCTTTAAAAAAAAATTCAAATGAATATATCGATGAGTAAGAAAGAAAAACAAATTATTAAAAAGAATTGAATGATTCATTTTATTCTATAGATCTACATTACATGCACCTCTTATTCCTCTTCAATCTGATAATGATCATTCTCATGAAAGTGATGATAGAGATCAAAGACATATCGACAATATATTTCAACGAACAATTCATTGCAAATCATTTGTTTTATCATCAAAATTTCCGTTCGTAGTTTAATTTAAATATCTTGTACGATTCAATAGTTTCTTTATAGTTTTTTTCATAGAAGAGAAGATAGAAAGAAATCTAAAATGACTCGATTAAAAATACATGAAATATTTAATTATGCGGATAAATTCGATATTTTATTAATGATTATTGGAATTCTAGCTGGTTAGATTTTTTTTTTTATTATTTATAAATATTTATTTTATTATTATTTTAGCATTAATATCTGGTGGTAAACAATAATAAATTCAATAGAATTTCTTTTTTATTGTCTTCAATTATTCTTATTTTTAGCACTCTATCCACTAGCAATGTATTTCTTTCAAGGTATAACAGATAATCTTACTAATTTACGAGAAACAAAAACTTTAGTAATTAATTCATATGATAATGTAACTAATGTATTAAATCACTGGTAAATTTAATTGATATATTATTATTAAATCTTTCTCATATTATTCATTTTTTTTAGTTCATATATATCGAAAAAACTTAATCAAACTGAATCAGCTTATGATAGTATAAATCGTTTTATTAAATATTATATTATTATTGGATTAAGTAATATATTTATATTTTGGATTGCTTGGTCAACATGGATGTTAAGTGCAGAACGACAAGTTCGACGTATTCGGTATTATTAACGTTTAATGCGAAAGTTTTTTTTAACAGAATATTTCTTTATTTTTCGACTGATTAAGTGAGTCAATGGAAACTTTCCAGTAGTGTCAAACTTGAAAACTGAATTTAAGTATTCAAAGTTCCCAATTCTTCTCCTCGTCCTTCGTTCCAATAATTGAATACTTAAAGCAGTGGCGGAGCCAGGATTTTGAGCGAGGGGGAGTTCAGCCCCCAAAGTTTTTGGCTCACAGGAAGTAATATGAAAATCAAATTTTTGCATCCTGTGTGGAGGAATTTTTTGTCAATCCTTCGCGGCATATCATTTGTCCTCTCGGTATGCAATTCCGATGAATGAGGGAAGAATAGGTCGATAAACCGGTTGGTCCTACCGCTGAAGGCAGTAAAAAATTTTCGCGTATTTAAAGAAATTTGATGTCTTTTTTGTGCATTGAAATCTGTCCAAAGTTTCTATTGATTCACTTAATCGGTTGAAAAATGAAGAAACTTTTGCATTAGACATTAATTTACATAAAATATTTAAATATATGTATATAGTTATGCTCTATTTCGAAATATTTTACAACAAGAAATTGGTTGGTTTGATATGCAAACAGCTGGAGAATTAACTAATCGTCTTAGTTTAGACATAGGTATGAATAAAAATTGTTTAAAATATAATATTCTTATTTATTTAAATAGATAAAATCAAAGATGGAATTAAGTATTAAAAAAAAACCAAAAACTAAAGTTTTATTTTTAAATACATATATGTGATTATTTTAGTTATCATATACCACAATTTGTTACTCTTCTATCAACAACATTGAGTGTTGTTATATTTACATTTATAATAGGATATAAATTAACATTAATTTTTTTATTACTTTCACCATTTATTATTCTAATGGTTAATTTAACAATTCTTGTAAGAAAAATACCTTTTTTTTTTTTGTTCAATGTAAAAATAAAATTGTATTTAGATTATTGAAAAATATACAATAAAAGAAGTAGCAGCATTTTCAACAGCATCATCTATTGTACAAGAAGTACTTGGAAATATTCGTACAGTTATGGCATTTCATGGTCAAAAAAAAGAAGAAGAAAGGTATTAGGAGATTATTAATTGAGAATAAATTCTAATATAATTTTAAATTTAGATTCGCAAAAAATCTAATTGAAACAAAAACAATTGGTATTAAAAAAGGTCTTTATATTGGTTTATGTCAATGTTTTTCAAAAATTTTACATTTTGTAACATTTGCTATTGTATTTTGGTAAATTTATTTTATTATATATATACATATTGTTTTATAATAGAAAAGAACATTCTCGTAGGTATGGTTATTATCTAACTCAAACTGATTGTAAAAATTATTCAGCAGGTACAGTCATTGTCGTAGGTTGATTATAAAATATATTCATTCTATCATAAATGAACAATGTTTTTTTTTTTGTTTTGTTTTCGTAATAGGTACTCATCTCATGCATGGTATACTATTTTCTAGATTCAATTAAATATAAATAATAAATATAATCATAATATAAATAGGTTGCAATATTCAGTACGTTAAAATTTATTCCAAATTTTCAAAATTTTTCAGAAGCATTAGCAAGTGCTTATCATGTATTTAAAATAATCGATCGAGTAAGATAATATTTCATTCATTTAATAGAATATAGAGTTTTTCTATTTAGCAATCAAAAATTAATGCGATGAGTAATGAAGGAAATCAACCTGATCATATTATTGGTGATATTGAATTTGAAAATGTTACTTTTACGTATCCAACACGACCAGAAATATTAGTAAGAATAAAATGAAGATTGACATTTTCTTTCTCTATATTGTTCATAATACGAATATATTTGAGAAAAAGAAACTTGAGTAACTATTCAGTTCTATATGAAACAAGACCTTTATTATACATGGGGCGCCGAGAAATTTTTTTCGCCCGCCCTTGAGACAAATATTCAGAGCCTAGTGCTAGTGTATACGAATAAACCAGTCCATGAAACAGTTTTTGAAATCGTCGTTTGTGACACTGTCAATGAATTTTTCTAAAGCTGTTAATATTGCGTTGTCGTCATTGAACTGAATTCCATGTAGTTGATTCTTGCGTTTGGGGAATATGGTGAATTTTTATATGATTTTCGGTCAAAAATTCGTTAGCAATCCAGGCTCGATATGGCCTTGCATTATCATCATGAAGAATCAGATCACAAAGACTGGTATTTTGTCTTCTTCCTGATACAGTTTTGCAGACTTGTGATAGACAGCTTTTGATATACCAATTTGCATTTATCGTCTCATTAAGTTCTAATGGTATCGACTCGATTAAACCAAATTTCATGAAGAAAATAGCCACCATTTGTTTACTTGAACTTTTGTTGCGATGAATCATGATTCATCACCTGTTATAATGTTGAATACACGACGAGATTGACCTTCCTTAAATCTCTTCAGTGACTGCCGACAAAATTGGACACGTAGCCTTTTTTGATCATCACATCAACTGGTGAGGCACCCATCGAGCGCAAACCTTGTGCAACTTTAAATAATCATGAATGATTGAATTAATTGATGGCGAACTAATCCCCAGGGCATACTATATTTGCTCGTATGTTGAAGGACGAACTGTATGGGCAACTTCTTCAACATTAAAATTATTTCGCTGAAATTCATGAAACAAATCAAGGACTGTGCGGTCAGAAGGTGCTTGGTCCTCTCATGCTTGCACCAAACGGGCATGGCTGTCTTTTTATGTTAAACCAATTTTCCAGTCATATAAAATCATAGTGCGAAATTGTTCACATGAAAGTCTGAAATAATCTTAAATATGTTTATACATTATAACAGAACAGATCTCTCCAAAATTTTGACTTCTAGAAGAACCGTTTATTCAAGGTTTATATCGGTAAAGACATGCCTATAGAGATCCTTTTTTTATGTATCGCTATCGATCTCTCTAAGCATATCTTTATGAATATAAATCCTGAACAAGTCTACAGAGTGTATTTATTGAAAGTGAACAGACATGAAGATGAATATGTTAAAGTTATTTTCTATAAAAATAAAATCATTAATTTGTCTTCAATATATTTCTAGGCTGTGAAGAATCTATCATTAAAAATCTCATCTGGTAAAACAATTGCATTAGTTGGTGCATCAGGATGTGGAAGTTAGTTGATTATTTCGTTTTCTTTTTTTGTAACTAATGTCAATTTTGAGTTTGACATATATAATAAATGAGTGAATAGGCTTTATTAGAGAAAAAAGAAAACATTATCTTATCAACTACTATTCGAATTTTTCTATCATAATAGAAAGTACAATAATCCAATTAATTCAAAGATTTTATGATTCGGATGAAGGTCGAATATTAATTGATGGAAAAGATATAAAAACATTGAATGTTGCATGGCTTCGTTCGAATATTGGTGTTGTTTCTCAAGAACTTGCATTATTTACTGGATCAATTGAAGAAAATATTCGATTAGGTAAATCGAATGCAACTGATCATGAAATTGAAATAGCTGCTAAAATGGCAAATGCACATGAATTCATAATGGCCTTACCAGAAGTATTGTATATCGAGTGTTTTTTTTTCTTCATAATTAGATTTTTTAATAATAGAAATTTGTTTAGAAATATAAGACAATGGTTGGTGATAAATTAAGTGGTGGTCAAAAACAACGAGGTGAGCAGAGTTTTTTATTATGAATTAAAACAAGAATATAGATAAACACTAGGAAATGATTGTTCTAGTCGCTATTGCACGAGCATTAATTTCTGATCCAAAAATTCTTTTACTCGACGAAGCAACTAGTGCACTTGGTTTGTCTGATTTTATTCTATTATTATCAATAAAAAAAAATGTATATTTATATTAGATAATAAAAGTGAACGTCTTGTTCAAGATGCATTAAATAGAATGAAAACAGGACGAACAACGATTATTGTAGCACATCGTTTGAGTACAATACAAAATGCTGATATTATTATTGTATTAAAACAGGGTGAAGTTGTCGAACATGGTACTCATCATGATTTAATTAAATTCAAAGGTTTCTATTATGAATTAATTAATCTTCAAAGTCAAACAGAAAATGATCAAAATCAAGATCATACAGATAATGAAATTGAAGATAATTTCATCGAACCATGTTCATGTATGTAAACTAGTTTTTCTTCTATAAATTAATGATAAAATGAATTGTAGTATATAGAAGACATTCGAGATTATCATCGATTATGTCAGAAGAATCCAATACCAATGTTAATATTGATGATGATAATGATCCTACTGAGAGATTAGTCGATGATGTTGATAGAAATAGATCTATACGTTTTCGTATACCATTTGTATTTAAAATTTTAAAATTTAATATACATGAATGGCCTTGGATTGTCATTGGAACATTATGTGCTTTTTTATTAGGTATTATTGAACCAATATCAGCATTTATATTCAGTAGAATATATGGTTTAATTGGTGAAAAAGATCTTAATACACAAAAATATTATACAAATATATATGTTGGAATTATTTTTATACTTGGTTTTATGTCAGGAATAGCACAATTATTAAGTAATGTTGGATTTTCAAAATCAGGTGAAGAATTAACAATGCGAATGAGAAAAATAACATTTGCTGATATGATACGTCAAGATATGGATTATTTTGATCGAGAAGAAAATTCTGTTGGTGCTCTTGTTACACGTTTATCATCTGATGCAGCTGCTTTAAAAGTATGAATTAATTATCAATGTTGAGAAAGCATTCAATTTTTTCCTATTAAAACTTACAAAACATTATGTGTTAAAATACGAATTTTATGATGTAAATTTTAGGGTATGACTGGCGTTCGTATTGGTATCATCGTTCAAACAGTGAGCACTACAATAATGGCTCTAACTATTGCATTTATATCGAGTTGGAAATTAACAGTTGTTTTGTTGTCTTTTATACCTATATTAGCATTGGCTGGAAAGTCATCAGGACAACAAGAAGCTGATGCTAATAAATCGAAAAGTAAAACATTTAGTGAACAAGGTGGACAGGTAGAATTCAATATATTAAATAATATATCATATTATCTTTTCTTTATTTTATCTTCAGTATGCTACTGAAGCAATAGAAAATATTCGAACTGTAGCTGCACTTCAACAAGAACAATATTTTATTGATTTGTATAAGAATACATTCAATCGTGAATTCAAGTTTGTATTCTTAATATATCGCTGTACCCTAGAGAAGGTATTCAGTTCAGGAGGGTACCCATAATAGTATATTCACTGAGTAAGGTACTTGTATAGGTACCCGCATCTGGAATTTTACTGAGAAAAATCCTACATGGTACCCGAGATTTGATGTGTTATGTGTAGCAACTGTTCATTGGGCGTATTCTTTTTCAGTCAGGAGATTCAATCCGACCTATAGATCTGACCATCCATGAATCATTCAGATTCTGTGACATACTGGTAACAGGGAACTTTTTTCTTTTAGACGAAAAAAGTATCGTTTGCATTTCGTTTCCATCGCTGCTGGCATTGCAAATTCAGTTACATATTTTGCTGATGCAGCTACATTTTGGTACGGTAGTAAACTTGTCTACAATGGCGAAACAGCCTTTGAAAATGTATTCAGGTATACAATGAATTATTTGTATTGTTTATAATTGAATATAAAATTCTTCTTCATAGAGTTTATGCTGTTATTACTTTTACAATGGTTCAAATTGGCTATTCAATGGCTTTGATTCCTGATTATTCAAAAGCTAAAAAAGCGGCATTAAGAATCATGCAATTAAATCAACGACGAACACAAATCGATCCTTATGATGAATCAGGCATAATTTTGGTATGATAAGTTTTATGTGTATGAACAGAAAAATTTTTAACTAATGTTTAGAAAGAAGTCAGAGGTGATATTGAATTTCAAGATGTACATTTTCGATATCCTACTCGTTCAACATATCCTGTTCTTGTAAATCTTTCATTGAAATGTATAACTGGTGGTGTAACTGCACTTGTCGGTCCATCCGGTGGTGGAAAATCAACAACGATTGCATTATTAGAACGATTCTATGAACCAATAAAAGGAAATATTCTACTCGATGGACATAATATTAAACATCTCAATATTCGATGGCTTCGATCAATTCTAGGTCTTGTTCAACAAGAACCTGTTCTTTTTAATATATCAATTCGTGATAATATTGCCTATGGTGATAATAGTCGAGAATTAACACAAAATGAAATTGAAAAAGCTGCACAAATGGCAAATATTCATGAATTTATATGCTCATTACCTCAAGTTAGTTCCCATCAATATATCTATATGCTTTAATCTAGACTTTTTAGGGTTACGAAACATTATGTGGAACAAAAGGTAGTCAATTATCTGGTGGACAAAAACAGAGAAGTAAGCTAATTCATAATGTTTTATAATATATAAAATACAATGTCAAATACTATTTAGTTGCCATAGCTCGAGCTTTAATTCGTTCACCAAAAATTTTACTTCTTGATGAAGCAACATCAGCATTAGACAATGAAAGTGAAAAGATTGTACAAGTAGTATTAGATCAACAAAAGTCAAATCGAACATGTTTAACAATTGCTCATCGTCTTTCGACAATTCTAAATTCAGAAAAAATTGCTGTAGTTGATCGAGGAAAAATAAAAGAAGAAGTAATATCTATTTAACATAAATTTTACTAAATAAAATTATTTATATTTAGGGTACACATGATAAACTTCTGCAATTATATGGTCTTTATAGTAAATTAATTATAGCACAACAACGTTCGAGTTAGTCACGTGTTAATAAATTTATTAAATAGAATGTCATTTTTGCTTTTTATATTATATACGCAAGCAATGAATAACTTTAAATAAAATTTCTTTTTTACGAAAAATAATAAATTTTATTTTGATACAGTTTCATTAAAATTTTGAAAAAGTCAATTAATCGATTCATTGGTGTATTTGTCGATACAGCTACAAATGGAATCATAGTAGCGAATAATATTGTATTAATTTCAACATTTCATGGATTCTCCACTCGACACTCAAGAGCCTTTGGATCATCATCTAACTGTAGATTATAACAGAACATAGTGCTAGAACATTTTTCGTAACTATCATTTTTGGTATTGTACTCTAGTACAGGTACGAGTTCTTGATCAGTATATAAGAATCAGAGCTCGGAAGAAAATATTTCTACTTGTACTTGCTATACAGAACAATGCATTTCTTTTATATCTGAAGAATCTTATAATATCATTAAAATATAGCATTTCGTTTATAAATTAAAAGCAAATTCTTTGTTTCAACTTTTCTCACTTTTAAAACTACTAGTTAACATGTCTCCTTTATAAAGACTCACAATTGACTGGTGTAAGTTATTTTTATTATACTGATATATATCTGATATTTCGGTTATATGAGTTTCTTCATTCATAGTTAAGAAAAGAGTGTATCATTCACTGGCTGTTTGTGAAGACAAAACGTATTTCAAAAAAGATAAACTTATTCAAAAACATATTAGTATAAGATTATGAAATAAAAAAATTCATATATCTGTATTTAAATTATGAGAGAGCTTTGAAAGTGACTCTTAAACAAAACCTTGATTGGTACATGAAATAACGAGACTTTTAAGAATTAAAGGAAAATAACGATGGTTCTGTATGTAGTGTATTAACAAATAGTATATTAATATTTTGTTTATATTCATCAAATATCATCTGTAATACATCTTGTTTCATTTTTGCTTGCACTATCAGCTTATAATTCATCTGATTGAGCCAATGATATTTAAATTTGAGAAACTAAATAAATTGGATCAGAAAATAGATCATCCACCTCGACAATCTGGTGAGATAAAAGTTTAACAATATCAGCAAATATTTTATCAATAGATTATTCAAGTTGAATACACAACTTTTTCAAAAATGAAACATTATGATTTTATATTCTCCGAATGACCAATAACATACACTATCGACAGCACAACAAGATTAGCTGTAGCAATTAATTTGGATTAAATATAAGATATTATTTCAGCAAATAGTTCTAATATATCCATTGCTCTTTGTAATAAAATGAAATCATTATCATTGATAAGATTAGTAATTTTATCAATTATTGCTTTTCCTAAAACAATAATAGATTTAATAAGAAGATATTGTGAATTCCAACGTGTTGCATTAGATCGAGTTATTGTTTTACCAACATCTTCAAGAAGATTAGCTACTTTAGTTAATTTACAAGATTTTCCTGCTAATTTAAGATAATTTGATAATGATTTAGATCAGGAATCGCGGATCGTTTTAAAATTAAGTAAGGCTCATTTTAAATCAATTGTTTTTTTATGAGATGGTTATTCATGTTTTAAAATAGGGTTAGTTCAGAGTTTCTCAAGTGGTTATCCCTATAAGACTTGAATTTCGTACTGTGAAAAAAAGAAGTTTTTTATCTTCTTCTATTTCCTATGAACTGAATTTCTAATCTTTAGTGAAAAACAAGAGTTTCATTGAAAGTTAATTTAAGATTTGTTTTATTGAAATAGTGATAACAATCCCAAACAATTTATCGTTTTTCTTACGACACTATACGTGTTAGCATGATATATTTTATGTGTGTATCAAATTTTTTTTTTCTCTAAATAAATCGCTAAATATCGATTATTAAGCTACTTTTATATAGCTGTAGAGAAAGAAAAAGCTTCACAGTATGGTAATAGTCGAAATCTGTAATCGCTATTCCAGAGATAAGCTAGTCATTAGTGGCGGAGCCAGAATTTTGGTCGAGGGAGAGCTGAGCTCCCAAAATTCGATTTTGGATTTTCCGCTCCCACACTTCAAAACTAAATTTTTCCTGAAAAACCAAAGCGAACACCAAAAAAATCCAGGTACTTCCTACAGCTTTGACTCTCTGACACCGTTTTTGGTAATAGCTCATTCTCAAAAGAGATACAATTTCTTTTGTATACATAGTTAGCACCAAACGATATAGAAAATAATTTGTTGAATGATTTGTTAGTGTAACTATTTGTCATGCTCATAGCTATTTAATTCTATTACTGCTATGTAAAGAACTTGTAGCTATTTAATCATTCACATTACTATTTTAATATATCATAGGCATCTGAAGATCTTGCATCTACCTTTATTTACCATATCTTTCTAAGAATTTGCACAACTATTTAATTGTCTACATTGGTATTTAATAAAAGCAATAAATAGTCTCCTAAAGATTAATCTTACATTATTGATTTTTCATCTTGCAGAGATGGCGATATGATTTCGAATTGTTTACAAATTATCATCATAAATTTATATATACCTACTTTTTTCCTAAATATCTATATGATTCTACAGTCATAATTCAAAATATTGTAGAAAAAGGAGCACAGATTTAAAATGTAGATGTTTTCGTCTGATATACCTCGTCAAGTCACTTAAAGTTGTTGAATTTTCATGACTGTTTAGAAAATTAGAGGTCTATGTTGGTGAACGCAACAAGACTTTTTTAAAAAATCAGATTGGAAATTTGTTGTTTTCCGTACCATTAATATCTTTACAAATATTTAAAATTTATCAGAAATTTATTTCTAACTGTTGATTGTTTTGAAGCAGAGAAAAAAAGTGATTGAAATCAATGTGATCATTTTATAAATTGATATATTACTAACTGTAGGGTTACCAACATTATCGACAAGTATTTTTCCGTAGAATGTACATGTAAAATCTTGTTGATTCGTTATTCTATGACCTAGATTCAGTTTTGCAGCTGGGATATTATTTATAAGAGATTTACAAATATATAATAACGGCGATTGAAAATAAGGTATAATGTACGAATATTTTGTGTTAACAACACGTATATAGATAAGAAGCGAATGTTTTGATAATAATATAACACAATCTTCTCTAACTAACGATAGAAATTATTCCAACACAATATTATTTAATCGATAGATGATGAAAAATTCTAACAACCGGTCATATTCTGTTATTTGTTTTAATGAACTTATATCTGCGTATTCTGACTCCTTTTGTATTTTGTTCGGGAGATGTTTATCATGACTATAGATAAGAGAAATCAGAATGTAAAACGGAGATCTGGGCAACTGTTAAAATAACTTAATATCATCGCCATTTTCTTTAAACTGATAGCTAAATACGAAAAAGAAATACTATAACTTTTAAATAGCTATAACTCATTCTGGATAGCGCAATTCCATTAAAAAGTATCCCTTTTGAGAAGCTACGTTGCTAGCTAGCCACATACTGTAGTTGGAGCACGAACTTCCTGGAGAGAACTCAAGTTTCCTAGGGAGAGCTCAAAAGTTTCTAGGGAGAGCTTAGCTCCTCCGGTGGCTCCGCCACTACTAGTCACTGCCGTCAAAAATGTTTCTTCTACCTTTAAGAATTGGGTCACTAATCTCTGATCAATTTGTAAAATTTTCGAAGAATTTATTTAATATTTTACGCAACATGTTTTGTTCTTATCTCACTCATTTCATGCTCGATTAAGGAAAATAATCTTATCATTTTCTAGCACAAGTAAAGATTATCATATAAAACGAATACAGAATCCAAGATTTTCATGTTTTGATCAATTTTAGCGAAACTTAATTTAGACAGAGTCTTAGAGTATACTGGAGATAAATATGAATTCACAGTCCATCACCGTTCAGATCATGAAACATACTTTGAAAATTGATTGACCGACGTCTCCGCGCACGACACTTCCGTGCAAATGAATTTTTTTCTTCTGTGTATGTGGAGCTAATGCTAGAGGAATTACCTGGATTGCTATAGAAATTATATGGAACGTTACGGGAATCACCTATAATGTTACAGGGATCATCTATGATACTGGCTGGGATGCTGGAGAGATCATCTGGGACACTACAGGATCACCTTGGATATTGGAAGGATCATCTGGAATGCTACATACATCGCCCGAGATACTAGAGAGATTGCTATGGATGTTAGAATCATCGTCCGAGATGCTAGACGCATCACCTGGAATGTTAGATGGATCATCTGAGTTGCTGGAGAGGTCATATGGGATTTTACAAGCATCACTAATGGATGTGTTTAGATTCATTGGTGATGCCTCTAGCATCCCAGGCGATCCAGTCAGTATCATAGATGATCCCTGTGACATTCCAGATAATTCCTGTAGCAATCCATGTAATTCCTCTAGCATTAGCTCAACATAAACAGACAAGAAAAAATTCATTTGCACGGAAGTGTTGCGCGCCATAGTGTTACTGCGCGGAAATATCGACGCAGAAACGTCGTGTCACGAATTGATTGATGTTTTATTACAGCCGAGTATTCGTTCAAGATCAAACATGTAATATCAACTCGGATGAATTGATTAAATGATAAAATTTGAAGAGTAAAATAAGTGGATAGTTCAATTATTGATTTATTGATAAGGTGCAACACGCCGTCGATTTCGAATTTTTATAATGAATCGAATAAATATTGGTACTAGAAATCGTAAAGCAGTAGACAGACCATTAAATGTCGCCAAGAAGGTCGTTAATATGTCCAAGATATCGAATCGATAATGATACGAGAACGAACACTGAATGAGTCCACATGCATTGAAAAATGATTCATAAGATACATTACTCGTCCACGATTCGATAAACATAGCTTTGACAATTGTTTCGAGTGTTGCGTTTTCCGAAAACCGTGATGAAAATGCACTCAAAGGTGTAAAAAAATCTGGTTCTATTTGCCAAACATAACCAAGATTATCATCAAACACTTCCATTGCATTGATCAATGTGTATAAACATGTCGTAGAATAAAAACATGATAAAGATGATTGAAGAACTGATTCGACTAGGAAACAGCTCGTGAATATACCATCAATCAAATGATAAGGAGCTGAATTGCGATCAAACAGTTGTGCTATCATTGAACATGATTTTGATGTAGCACATGAACACGTGCTGTTCTCATTAGTATTATTGTAAGTGATGGGTATAGCTATGAAAGCAGTATTTTCGAATTGATATTTATTTGTCATGAGTTTCCAATTAGAGGAATATAAAGTCAGAAGGGCATTTCCTTGTGTTGTCATGCGAAAAAGTTCCAATGTTTGTGCATATTCCATCGGTATTGAAGTTTGTATTTGATCTAAAATTATCTTTATTCTCTGCTCAAATAATGCGCGCGACATTATCTGATCAGTAAGTAGATTAAACGAAAGAAAATCTAAGAGACTATTCGTAATAGTACTTTGTGCCAATGAATAGAGCATTATAATTACTCGAAAAAAAGCTGGACTCCAAGAACGAAAATCATTTTTGCTTAACCAAGATGGTTTTCCTTGCCATGGAGCTAGAAAATTCATCCAGTATGTAGAGACAAAATCACTTGTACATATCGGATGGCTTGAACTCACTTCAAGACGATGAATAAATGTATTATATGGAATCGTTTTTTGTGTACATGGACAATAAAGATTATCAGGATGAAGTTTAAGAAGTTGCTCATAGTTTACAATTGAAGATATAGGATATATATCAGTTTGAATACGGTCAACTAGACTCGAGTATAAAATCAACATGCCAAGAGAGATGGTTAAGAGAACTAGATAGACACGTGTGAACCATCGTTCTTGACTTATACTAGCTGCATCAACTGCATCTGATTGAAAGAGATTGAACTCAATAATAGATCGAATAAGTTTCCTTGGTAATTGTCGTAGATAAATAATGATTGGCAGCAATTCTACATAGCAAACAAGCATAGATTATATCGTGTTTTCAAATTTCGATGTTCTCTCAAAAATACTGAAAAATCATCTTATATGTAGATTATGCTAAAAGTTTTTAGATTTTTTATTAATTTGATAGATATCTACAAGTTTGTTAGTTATGGTGGTAGACTCAACCCTAGTGAATGTACTGAATTTAGGGTACTGTGTACTAAACCAGTTTTCATCAGGATACTTGGCGAGGTACTCCCATACCAGTATGTCCCAACAACTTGATCGGGTACCCTGCTAGAAATTAGCTCAGTACATAGTACCCAGCAAGTACTTGTTCCAATCTTTACCCATTTTCTATAGGACTCTAGGCAAAATTTTCTTAATAAATTATCATATTTGAACATTTGAAAGTGTTTTATAACTAAGTACTGAAAATCCATAGAATAACATCAAGGTACTTAAATACCTTCAAGTTGTTGGGATATTCTTGTAGCAAAGTACCTGCAAAAGTACCCTGCATTCAGTACATTCACTAGGGAAGTCTTAAAAGAAACTACACAAAGTTTTAGCTCTCGAACATTTACCATTTCTTTTGCTTGTAGATTAAATAGTACACTGCTAACACATTTTTTCCCATTACTATGAATCTTATATGAGAACAAATTCGAATTATGGATTTATTATAATTACAAAAAACAATTGTCACAAAATGAATGTCTTCAATCATTATACAAAACACTTGGTCACTCTTGTATTTCACGTGCCACAGTTTACAATTGGTTTGCTGAATTGAAAGGTGGCATAAATCATTTCGAAGGTTAATCTCGTGCTGGTCGACTAAGAAGTGCGATCACTCCAGACAACATTGAAGCTGTCTAACAACTGGTTAATATCGATCCACGTATTACATGCCAAAAAATAGAAGACACCTCATAGATTGGTTCAACAGCAACTCAATCTATCCTTCATGATTATCTTGGTTTAAGAAAGATTACATGTCGTTGGGTGTCTCATTTTTTAACTGAAGCTCAAAAACAGGATGAATACCTTTCAGATGTGTTAAAACAAGTGGTGAAACATCAATGTCTCAACGATCTCATTATTCATCACGATAATGCATCAGCACATAGGTAGGGGTGTACCGAGCCCGAACCTCTCGGTCTCGGTCAGTCTCGGTCTCGGTCAGTCTCGGTCTCGGTCAGCCTCGGTCTCGGTCTAGTCTCGGTCTCGGTCTAGTCTCGGTCTCGGTCAGTCTCGGTCTCGGTCGGTCTCGGTCTCGGTCAGCCTCGGTCTCGGTCTCGGTCTCGGTCTAGTCTCGGTCTCGGTCAGTCTCGGTCTCGGTCTAGTCTCGGTCTCGGCCAGTCTCGGTCTTCTGGATTTCCGTTTTTTCGATGCATGTTGAATTGTTCTTTTTCTCAGATATCATTGGTGAAGAAATTTTTCATGTTGATGACACTAATTTCGTTAAATGTGGCTGATTTGACCGAGTTTTCAGAAGAAATGAATATCTTTTCATAAAATGATTCGAATAATATATAAAAATATTTAGAGAATGGAAAGCCGAGAAAGGACAGATACAAAGATAGTGTCTTTAAAAACCCGAGACTGACCGAGGCCGAGACTAGACCGAGACCGAGACTGACCGAGACCGAGACCGACCGAGACTAGACCGAGACCGAGACTGACCGAGGCCGAGACTAGACCGAGACCGAGACTGACCGAGACCGAGACTGACCGAGACTAGACCGAGACCGAGACTGACCGAGGCCGAGACTAGACCGAGACCGAGACTGACCGAGACCGAGACTGACCGAGACCGAGACCGACCGAGACTAGACCGAGACTGACCGAGACCGAGACCGACCGAGACCGAGACTAACCGAGACCGAGACCGAGACTAGACCGAGACCGAGACGGACCGAGACCGAGACCGAGACTGACCGAGACCGAGACCAACCGAGAGACACCGAGACCGAGACCGAGACCGAGAGTCTCGGTTTGGTCTCGGTCTCGGTACATCCCTACACATAGGGCAACACTAACAATGGAATATTTAGACGTTCAACACATTAAGTTGCTCGACAAAAATCACCAAGACATTAATGAATTTCATGCTGCAGTCCAAGAATAAATGGACGGTGTCCAAAAAGTGGTTTGAAAGAATGAATAAGTGCATTAGCGTACAAGGACATTACTTTGAACAAATATAATAAAATCTTTTCAAACTAAGCTAACAGTATTGAAAATCTAAAAACTTTCAGCATAGCCCACGTAGAAGTGTAATTGTGTAAAGATTTTCATCCATATTTATGAAAAAAAATGGCAACGATATTACTTACCCCGCCTATAGCGATGTTGTCGCCATTTTGCTAGAATAAAGACACCGATTTTCATAGCTAGTGGTGTAGTTAGATGTAGAACTTGATTGAGTCCACCATAAATAGAGATGAGAAGGAGAACAATAACGATAATACTACGTCGTTGAATGATTGTGTATGAACATAATATTGGTGCACATTGTTCATAGAAAATATCAAAACGAGAATTATAACTAATCCATGTTTCAACGAACATTTCATTGAGTAGATCATTCGACGTACTTGCAAGAAATCGACTTGGTATACTTGCATTAAGTGATTTAATCATGGGCGGTGGCAACATTGAATCAACACTTAATGCATAAGTGTTACGAATTTGTTCGATATAAGTTTGATTATACCACCAGCTTATAGTCGATTCTAGAAAGCCAAGTAAGGGCAAACAACCAATTGATATACCAACCATCATACGCAATGAGAGAGATTCATCTGAAGTATTCAAAAACAATCCCGATGCCAATTGGCAACGATCTCCTACACTGCTGCACAAACAGGGTCCATTCGAGCTCACACTATATTCACTCACCATATTAATGTCAGCCAAGGGTAACTCAGTAATTGTCACTAGGCTATTATTATCTACTGTTATTTTTGTATTAATATTTGTACCAACCACAAATTGATTAGCTAAAATAGCCATACGTATAAGATTGACTGTATGTACAAAATCATTGCGTGTCGAATTAATAAATGAATCAATTAACCCATCAACTTGTTGATAGAATTTTATTGGAGAAATAACACGATCATTGATAAATTGAGTATCAAGAAATGCTTGATTGGCATTTTCAATAATAGTTTTAGCTAGAGAACAAAACATAGCTATAAATTGAAAATAGGATCCACCAATTGTACGAAAATCATTATACATTTGTGATGGTGGGACATAAATAATATGAGATAAATTGACCGATGCCAAATAATCAAGCCATATTGGTGAAATTAAATCACTGGAACAGACTTCATGTAATGTATATGTTACAGAAAGAAATTTTTTAAAAGACACTGACAATTTTGAACAGGGACATTGCAATGTAGCTGAATGATCACGATACAAATTCCTATAGATGGATTCTGATGGATGAGTAATCGTGACAACTTGCACTGGTTTCGATAGAATGATATAAAATGCTGAAATTACAGCGGAAATGATGAAGAAAATGATGAATAATCGTGTAGTTATTCGATCACGATGTAACTTTTCTGGTGTATAAGGTGGTCTACTTTTGAAAAGATTCAAGGTAACAATCTGCTCTCGAAGCATACGTGGCATTGCTTGAAGATAATCACGAATGACTTGCACTACAAAGACAAAACAGTATCGGAAATCCATCTTTATTTCATCGATAAGCAAACTAAAAGAAAATCACATTAGATAACTTACAAACTATGGAAAAAGTTAAATTGCCATTAGATAAAGATCTCTGTTGACGATTTTGAATAGCTTTTGCAATGTAAGGTGCAAGTAAATAAAGTACAAATGAGAGTCCACCAAAAATACCGATAATAGTTGTAATTATAAAGAGAATATCGAAACGATGTGTGTATCTATAATTACATTTAGTAGGATTACAATGTGTATAGATTGAATCGTATACTATATCAATAGTTAATTCATCAATCATTAATTCGTCTAGAAGCATTTGTACAGTTGATCTTGGTGTAAAATGTTTGTCAGAAGTAGTCGATAGTGTTTCGATATTCATAGTCAATTGGCTATGTAGAAGAGAAAGACATGTACGATTGTAATAACATTCAAGTGATGAAGCGAGAGTAGCACTAACAATTAAACAATCATCGATCATTCCTGATATATTCATCCATTGTCCTTGATCATTGATGAAAACAGATGGTCGAGGACATCCATTAGAATTCAAACATGAACAATTATCAAAAATTCTTGGATGAAGAGTAGGATAAAGTGTTTGATATTCATTTGCATCATCATATTGAATATTGAAATTTGTTCCCATACCAGATACAAGTTGGTTACCTATAGTTGTTTGTTGTATAGATAGTAAAGTGCGTGTCAATCTTATACGAGCTGTTTCCAATGATGAATTGAGAGCTGATCGAGCTTGAATTTCTACATATTGTCGAGTAGTGGTTTGTGGATTAAAAAAATTCGATTCTTGGAAATTTTTTATCGCTGCAATTGACGTTTGTTTACTGATACGACAGAACTCAGCTATAATTTGCCAGAAGATATTCAGTCTAAAGCGTATGTCATTAGACAATGACGAAGATGAATTTCTCTCAATATAAATTGCATCGATCCATGCTTGTTCAACAAATTGACTTGAACATACTTGATGATATTGAATATGAGTCGTGACAAATGTTCCATAGGTAATTGATAATTCTGAGCAAGGACAATTGAGTGTATTTGAATACTTTTCCCATAAATATTCAAATTCAATCTCTGATGGAAAATAAATAATTTTATCAATCGTTCGAAGAGTAAATGCGGCGATAATACCAACAGTAAACAAAAGACTAATTAGACAAACAATGTAGATTCGTGTAGCAAGTCGTTCTTCCTTGACTTTTTCAACATCATTCGAATCACTTTTGAATAAATTCAATTCAAGAATCCATTGTCGTATTTGCCTCAGATATTGATAGACCATTGTGTAAAACTTACTTCAATGCGCACAATTTCAATGTTTGTTGTGTAAAATTTTCTATGTAAAAAAAAAATAAATCTTCGGAGACAATAGTCATACTTGCACACATCGCAAGCCATCTGTTATTGAGGTATCGTCTATCTGCATACTGACAATATGTGATAGAAATAGAGCAGAAATAAAATCAACTAATATGATGGAAGTCTTTCTCTATGACAACACAACTACAGGCAATGTACCTAATAAGAAAAGCTATGCCAGTGATATTGCTTCTTTTTAACACAATTTTTATCGTAAAAAAATTTTTTTTTGCATTTTAAAGTAGAAGAGCATCTGCCAAATAGAATTGACTAATTAGAGGAATATTTCGGAGAAATGAATTTGTTCGTAATAAGAAGAACAAGCTAAGAAATATTCATAGTACGAATAGTCTATGTAAAATGCATAGAAAATAAAAAATCTTAACTTAACGAGCATTTTCCAAGACTAAACTAAAATATTTCTTTGTCTAAGGTACCTTAGATTGCAGCAGTTTGAGGCAAAGGGAATTACCATTTGATTTTTATTCATAAAATTAATATTTCAATTTTTAGTTGAATTTTTTTATTTTTAAAACTATAAATCTCATTTAGTAAAAATCTTTGATTTTCTATCTATTTTACATAGATTGTTTGTACTATGAACATTTTTTAGCTTGTTCTTCTTATTACGAACAAATTCATTTCTTCGAAATATTCCTCTAACAACTCAATTAATTTCCAAGATAATTAGCTCATTTTTGCATCAATTCTATTTTCCAGATGCTCTTTCACTTCAATATACAAAAAAAAATTTTTTTACGATAAAAAATGTGTTGAAAAGAATCAACATCACTGACATAGTTGTTCTTATTAGGTACATTGCCTATACTCATTTGGAATGAATATTGAAATCAGAAATTGAGTAAAAGATTTGGAGAGAAAAATTCTTTGATTTACGAACGAATAAAATCGATTTCATTTTGACAATATGCATAGCCCTTAATCTTTGCTATATGTCGATATAATCAAATTAAATCACCCTTGAGTTGTTCTAATACACAATACAGGTCGAAAAATCAAACATCAGACCTTGTAATGTCTTATAAGGTCGTGTGATCATATTAAACGAAGCAGTATTATCGTATTTGTTACTTTTTTAAAAGATTCAGATAATAAGATGCCAGCAAAAAATTTTACAAGATTCTTATAATAAGAAACATACAAAAACTGACAAATGACTCGTATCGGATCTTATTAGATAATGTAAGATTCGTAAATAAAGAAACATACAGCAAAACGTAATGCAGATCTTCTCTGATCTAATTTGTGTTTTTTCTTCGTTCGTAGTTCATGATCACGTTTTTCAATCGTCAAATAAATCTCTCGATAGTAAAATTCTATTCAATTTAATATTACTTTATGACACTTCAATTAGCAAAACAGTTTCTAACGTTCACATGTGAATGTTTTCAGTCGACTTTCTTCAAACCACAGATATTTCTCAACGCCAACATCACTCAAAAATATTTCTCAAAGATCCAATTTTACTAGAACAATTCAGATTAACAGAATATCTCTATCTCTTTTCTATACGTACAATTTATTTTTTTTTACTGATTTTAGTGATATACTATGGAGACCAATTCATTTCCCTCTTATTATTTTTCTTTCTTTTTGTGCCTATACTTCATTTATATTTTAATCTATTATATATAAGAAAGAAAGCCGAAACAAGCTGCATCTTCTGGCATATTTAACTTGCATATCAAATACAGTTTAAAATATAAAAACTGCATTACAAGAAAAAGTAACATTTTTTTAACTATATGGAATATCCTATCTGCTATGTCATACTGATATCTATATGATAAGATGTATTTTGTGTTCTTTTCCTTCTATGTGACGACACTGACTCCTGAAGATCGTAATTATCGAAAAATTAAAGGTTTTACGCAGGGGATAATAAGTCAAATGGATGACTGATACATTAGCACCATCAATCAATCAGTTAGAGATCGACAAAATTTATCTTATTTGCGAACAAAGTATTTATCATAATAAAGTGAATATGATCGAGGCATTACAAGCTGGTCGATGTAAATCAGTTCACCAAATTCTTCATATGCCAACAGCGTCCACGAAATATGTATCACTATTGAATAATCCAATGTGACACTCATTTAAAGAAGCCATTCGAAATCAACATCCATTATTTCCAACTGATAGACTTTTATTACTGTCAAAAATTTTCTTTTCATTATCTAAACAAGAAATTAAAAATGTTTATCTCAAGTGTGGATTAATATGTGGAATTAATGAATATTATCATCAATCATAACATTGTTTTTATTAGAAATTCTTCTATTTAAATCTAGATGCTCATGTATAATGTTGAGAAAAAAATATGACTTTTTCTTCTGATACATTTTTTTATATTTTAAACTATGTTTGATATGTAAGCTAAATATACCAGAAGATGCAGCTTGATTCGGGTTTTCTTTCTATGTATGATAGATTAAAAAATAAATGAAGTATAGGCACAAAAAGAAAGAAAAACAACAGGGATGAAATAATTTGGCCCCCACTGTATATATTATTACGTAGAGTGAAGGAAATATGATGTCTAACCTCAGTTAATGATAGGACTAATAAACTTTAGACCATATAAAAAGAAAGAGAAGTCTTTATCTTATAAATTGATGAAAAAAAGGTTTTATTTATCAAATTTATTTCTAAGCAAAAATAGCAAAACTTTTGAATAAATGATCGTTATACTCATTTTGTAGAATGACATTTTGAATATCATGCATTCGATAAATCTATAATGGTTTCTTCGATTTGACTAAGTTTTTTTTACGGTAGATTAGAGATCTGCGGACTCATATTTTTTTGTGCCCGAGCCCGGTTGGATGTGGACCACGACTTGACGAGGCCTAGGCCCGATTTTTTTTTCACCAATACCTGTCACCCTCTACGTATATAAACAGATAAAGGTATAAGATTTTCGATCTGTTATTCTTTACTCTAAAAGAATAGTCTGTGCACAATCAGTTTTTGTTCATTTTATTAATACTGATGTTATGTAGATTCGTAGATCATTACAAACCGGATCTCAAATCAACAATTAGAAATAGATCCGAGTCCGAGCTCGGACTCGAGAAAAGCTAGATTTTCAGATCCGGAGCCGTTCCAAACCCGATCGGGTACAGGTCTGAACAGATCCGCAAATCTCTACAATAGATACAAAACAAGAAGTTCTATAAGTAATAAAAATTTCAGCTCTTAACAAAATATTATTCAGCAGAATAGCATATGATATACTGAAAAATGTAGAGTGACATTTTTCTGTAGGTATTCCACTTGAATTGATGTAAAAAATGTCTTTTAGATTATTTTTTAAATAAACATGCCATGTCTTGAAATGGTGTCAAAAGAAATAATCGAAGTTACCTTGTATCGAGTTTATTTCAAGAAAGAACGAAAGAAATATATATTTATATTAGAGAAGAGAATGAGCCAAAGTTAACTAGCACATATAGAAGAACGAATGTATATATATGTGACGTAGAAAAATACCATAATTTAAGAAAGGAAACATCCAAATGATATACATATAATAGGAGATGACAACAATATCGGAAATGTTCAGTATAATCCCAAGGATGGAAACATCCAACCATGATGACACTACATCACAAAACAGAATGCAACAAAGATATTCCAGTATATTGTAGGTTGCTTCTAACCATTAATCTCCTACAAAATAATAAAAACATGGTTCAAACGTTATCAACAGTCAGAATTACTTTTAATATTGAATTAAGTATAAATTGGATTATACAGCATGTATTTCCCTTAATATCCAACAAAATGTCGAGAAAATCTTGCACATAACATTGTCATTGAGTTCAATAAAATCCACTATTCAGAAATTGTTAAGGTTTACTTTCATTTTTTTACACCAGTCGTATAAAAAAGTTGCAACTTACTCATATATTATAGTAGATATAGGAAGGGGAAGAGAGAGAAACATAATGTTTTTGAATGTAAAATTTCAGGATTTAAATCCTTCTGAAACGCAGAGAATAAATGTGATTAGGTGCAATGTTTATTACATGTAAATTCATTTCCAGTTCAAGTAGCTTCGATTATTCGTACATTCACATTTTGTTCTCATGAAATAGGAACAAAAATAAAAGTAACCGATATTATTATTTAATAATGAAAGAAATAGAAACTATGAGGACATCTGTTACTTTTTTTCTTATTTGATTATAAGAATAGACCAATGTGTGTACTTTATTCTTTTCTTTTTCGTCGAGATATCAAAAGAAAAAAAGTACAATTTTTATTTTTATCGTTATCAACGAACATTATTTCACTTGGAATTTTCCAACCAGTTATTTTCTCATATATACGTTCGCAGTATAAAAACAAAATATACTTCCAATTTTTCAATTTCATTTTTTAACTTTAAAAGAATTGTGATGGAATTATCAAGACATGGTTACAATCATATAATAGTATGGCTTGATAAAAATATAGCTTCACCGGAATGTTGCCATGAATTAAAGAAAGCATTTTTGACAACGACAAATCCTGAATCTCAAATACAAACATCAATTGACGATGTTGATATTAACAATTTTATATGTGATGACAAAACACAACGTGATACAAGTTTTCTTGATGTACCATTTCCATTTAAATTGTTCGATAAAATAGAACCATGTCTTAATTTTCTTCTTGAAAATGCTGAAAAAAAACGTATTTTCTTTATTACTTCTGGCGAACTAGGAGAACAAATTATACCACGTATTCTTAATAATCATCAAAGTCTTTTTCAAGATAATGATGGTAATGTTTACAAAGATTTTATTTATGTCTTTTGTGCTAATGTTGCCTATCATAGTCAATGGGCACTAGACTATATAGATTTAGATTGCATAAAAATGGATAATGATGATAGAATTATTTTAGCTCGTCTTACTCGTGATATTGCTAATTATTTGAAATTAAAAGGAAAACAAGAATTTTCAAATGATAATTTACCATCGATTGAATTGGCAATACAATATTTTAATTGGGCAAAAAAACTCTATGGACAAGCCGATAAAGTTAGACGAGCATATGCATCTACTGATCCATTAAATCCATTAAATATTATCGAACCATTGATTACTGATGCAGAAAAAAGACGCAATGAACTACAAGTATCGACTAATGATAGTGACGATGATGTTGAAATAGGAGTAGAAAATTAATTTAATTAGATGTTTTCTTCGAATTATGTCTAATAGGATATTTAAAGGATTTTTACTGAGAAATTTTTTCTTTTTGAAGACTTTGTACAGTAGATCTATGTTAATAAACGAAAGGTAACATTAGTGTTTGACTAATGCGAAATTCTTTTTTGAATAAACAAATCACTATCAAGCATAATCATAACTGATAAGGGATTATAACACAACATATTTTATGAAATTCTTTAGTAAAAATTTTAAAATATTTTAATTTTCTATTTTAAAATTTAAATTTAGAATATCAAAAACTGTTTTTATTCTTTATGTAGAATATTTCCCATGTCACGAATACCGAATCAGTTTTATCGATTAATTGATATTACCAGTATTTTTGCTTACAATTATTCTTACCATTGCTTATATAATTCTCATACTGATTCAACCAACCTTTTGTAAAAACAAATTAAACTGGTTCACAATAAATGTTCAGCAATTACTTAATATATCGAGTGGTTTATCTTGTCCTTTCTATGCCTTTTTGTTAGATATGGTTGGATGTCAATTGATGTATTCACATTGTGTATTTATAGATGGATTTTTATGTTTTTCTTCAACAGGAATGTCTTCTACAGTATTATACTCTAATTACTACTCTATTATTACCGATGATGATCGTTACTGTATGTAATACTCGTACTCTTATATTTGTACGAAATTCTACACGTCGAGTGCATACTGGATGCACAAAAAGGCAAGTATCGCATAAACGTGATATCATCTTGGTCAAAATAACCGTCAGTAGTTTTATTGTTTTCATAGTAGGTTGGTCTCCTTCTTTTATCATAGAATTATTCATCCAAACAAATTCTATTTCGACTACTATAAACAATTGTCTCCAAATCTTACCATCATTTACTGTGCTTTATGATGTACTATTTCTAATATTCACTAATAAATCTATACTTACCTTTCTCAAACAATCGATAATATTATCATGGACCAGACTAAATGTCAATTGAAGATGATTTTATTCACTCTCTGTCTCTCTATCAAAAACTTTTTCGAAAAATATATATTTATTAATATATGCAGCTTCATGAGAAACTAGATTGGATCATTCAGAACAAACATTAAAAATAAGTCAAACCATCAATATGCTGTTATTATGTAATGAAAAGTACATTTCCATTTTGCAGGTCCTACAAATTCCATTAGTAGGAAAATCTACTGCGAAACCAAAAGTATATAGAGTAAATCGTTTTGCATCTTCTACTGTATGACTGACCATACTCTTTAAATCGGTAAGAAAACAGTAATTATTCGCAGGCGGAAATACGATAAATCGTGATTTTTCAATCGCGGCTATTAGTAATAATAAACATTGAAATCAGTGTTTAAATGCGATCTGTTTCAGATTTATCACCAATTTTTGAAAATCGTTTCTTCTTTAACAATCGCGATATCATCTGATTTAATCATTGAGTTTTTAGCCAAATACAATTAATCATAATATGGGTGCAAAAAAAGGCAGTCTTGAAAGATAATATTAAATCGACAGGCAATAATACTCTTCAATGTAAGCGCTAATTGGATCTATTAACCCCTTGAGAATGGAATTACTTTAGAAGGAAATAAGTATTTTGAAAAAATGAAATACTATACTTTCTAAAAAGATTTTGAGGATCAAAGGGTGTGGAGTGTTTTGACAATCTTTACTTGAAAATTGATCCAATAGTACGGCTGAACGCAACTGTTTTGCACGTTAGTTCTCTTCGAAAAAACCGATTACAGTAAGTAGAACTGAAGAAAAAAGCTTCTTTTTCGTTTCAAGGTGGAACCTTTAGGACATCATAAGACAATACAAAAAAACTATGCAGAATCTAGTAATAGCTCTCAACCTTCTGTTACTGCGTGACAGTTCTATAAGTTTTTGAATCGTTTCAAAAACCTTTTCCGACTTCGTCTATTATTTTCAAGTAGGTACATGATTTTCGTTGAGATCGCATTAAGAAACTTTCATGAACCAGTCCAGCTTAACTAGCCGAGTCTAATTAAAAATAAGAGCCCGTAGCTCATCTTAAAAACGAAATAAGTTCTATCTTCATTTTTTTAATTAATTAAAGGCTGAAAATTAAATGGTCAGTATTTTATTATGAATGGTCAGTAGATTATTCTTCAAATGATCAGTATCTTTTGATCAGTAAAAAATTATTTTTTGATCAGTAATTAATTCTAAATATCAGTAGTTAATTTAAAAAATATCAGTATTTATCTATTTTTTGGTTAGTAATTAATTGTTTTTTGATCAGTATTTAATCCTCATTTCGTCAGTATTTTATTAATTTATATCAGTAGAAAAATAATATCTATATTGAAAGAATTTTATTGAACAAGTAAAGCTTTTTTGGCTTTCAATGGTCTACCACGACGTCGTTTTTGACCGATGGGAACATTTTTTGCAGCAGGTGGTGGTTTACAATAATTTAATCTAAGTGCCATACCAACCACATGTTTACACATAAAGTTTTTAAAAAATGCTGGACAATTACAAATACCGTCTAACCATTTCGATTGATCTATCGGTAACGTGACAGACCAAATACTAAATAGGATAACTTGATTAGTTGTAGAATCAAATAACAAGTAAATACCAGCATCACATTGAATTCCTCGACGCTTAACTTTCTTACATCTAAAAAACTTTTTTTTTCTTCCATAGTTGTGTTTGTATAATAATAACTCCATTTATTTTCTTTAACTACTGCTTCTTCAGCTTCCCCAATATTGTTAAACATCATATCTTTTATCCAATTTCGTTGTCTTCTTTTTATAATTGTGGTGCTTTCATTAACTACCGTTTCATCAGTAGTTATCTCTTCATCCGAAACATAAGTTGGTACTTCATTAATTTCCATTGCAGTTGCCATCGTCGAACGAAATCAAAGATCATACTGGTAAAAAGTGACTAATCCGACAGATCAAAATGGTTCATATCTTTTTTTTGAGATAGCAGCTATATATATACGTGAAATCGCAGGGAAAAGACCAAATGATATTTGGAAGAATACATAAACAGAGGGAAAATACCTGAACTATAACAGGGAAAGAGAAAACTTGGAAAGTACCTTGAACCAAAGGAAAGAAAAGGATAGAAGAAAATATATATTAGTCGATGACGTCATCAACGAACAACGTAAACAACATGTTTTTCATTTATACCACCATATTCTCATCGAAAATAAAGAACTGGTAACTGATGAAATACTATTTATTAAATGATCGAATGGAATTTTAAATGATCAAACTGAATTAATTACTGATATTTTTATTTTAATACTGATCAAACTATTAATTTACTGACCAAACAATTATTTCGCTGACCAAACACAATAATTACTGCCCATTCAATTAAATACTGATATTTTGAATTTTTTACTGATAATTCATATAAAATACTGATCAAATGTTACTGATAATTCATATTAAAATACTGATCAATTAAATACAAGCCTTAATTAAATATTGATTAAAAATACGCTTTGTATCTAGAAATGAATAATCAAAATGATCTTGCAATAGTGTTTTTTCAATTTTCTTTCGTAAATTTAATTATAAAAAACGTCACAGCCTACCCATGACTAACAGACCGAAACTCTAGATAGAAAATAAGGCGAATATTATCAGTCGATATACGATAGCTCATGGAAATATCATAATAATAGAAGCGTATACGAAGTTTTTCAGGCCAGTTTAAAAAATTTCAGTTAGAATTTAAAACGAAAGTCAAAATCATTTTAGGAGATTGCTTAAAGTTTTAATTAATTGATGTGTGCTAAAGTGCTTGACGCTTTTTGCTATACTTTCATGTAGCGATAGTTATCCAGCAAAACTGTTTAACTTGGAAACCTAGGAAGTATTATAGAAAAACTATATTATCATAAATAAAAACTTCTTAATATTGATCATCTAGAGAAAAATTTCGAAACATTATTGATGCTTTTCAAAATCGCATTCTATTCAAAATATCCGTTACAAGATCGACTCTCTTTAAAGTTGTCTTTTGTTCAAATATTGCTTTAATTTCTTTAATGGTAAGCTTCCGTTTCCAAACACATATTTCAGCTAGATGGGTATCCGTAGGAAATGCTTCAATACTAATATCATGATATGGTGGACGGAAACGTTTCGAAAGTTTATATTCGGCTAGCATTTGACTGTTTAAATGCAATTCTATTGATGTATCATCGGGTGAAGTTTGAGCGATTAGAATTGCAATGTGATGCCAGATGTCAAATTGCAATATTGGCGATTTCGATTGTTGTGCTTGAATATAACCGCCATTATTGACATAAAATTCTAAATGTCGTTCATGATTCACATAAATAGTAATAGGTCTACTTCTTTGAGGTTTATCTTCTATTAAATTAAAAGTAAATATTAACCAATTACGTTCGATATTCGATGGTCGTTTGCATAAAAAGAAGAAAAATGAGAAAGAACAAGTTTCGACTATCGTTCGACTACGAAAAAGGTCATAATTATTGCGAATTTCAACAAAATCACCAATAATTTTTAAAATAAACTCAAAAGAAGAATCTTCTTCAATTATCACTTTGCGCTTGTCAGGAGCAATGTTATCCCGTTGACCACGTTTTAGGCATTTAATTGAGTTAAAAAATGGATTTTGACCTATAGCAACATTTGAAAAATTGTAATAAATTATTAAGTCTAGAAAAAGTTTTGGATGTTCATCATAATATTTCCTAAGAAACCATTCGTTCAAAATAATTTTTCGAAATCGACGACAGACCGTGGATAAGCTAACGAGATCACTAAAGGACGATATTGATAAAAATATTGACTGCCATATTTCATCTGAAAGATCGATATCGTTTTTGAATGTAGTAGTTACTATTGTGTTGGCTTCTTTTGATCGACGCAACATTTTTTTAATCAGACAAATATCTAAAATAAAAAATGAGGAAAATTATATTATTGGTCAAATCTGTGGAATAACTGTAATAAGGAAGACTGCTCTTCGTATTAATTGAACTGTATAACTAGAGTTCAATTATTCGATTACAAAATATAATTTTCATGTAAAATTTCGGCTTCAATGTCCTATGTATTACTTACACAAAAATGACGAAAGCAATCATCATTACTGTCTTATTTGGTGCTTTTTTTTCAAAAGAACTGATGAAAGCTATTGAAAACTTACATATATTATAAGAATCAACAAAAAAAAATCAAGAATCATGAGGTGTTATTCACTCTGATGCAAAACTATGTGTCAGACACTCTTTTTGCGTTCTTCAAATAACATATACGATTGCTATACATTTTTGTTTCTTTTTAATGTTAATCAAACAAACTAAAATAAAATGTGTCGTATTTATGTGTCGTGTGAGGGGCTACCGGGATTTTTCTTTTTGAGATTTATCATAAATTCAGGATTTCTTTTTTATCACTAATAGAATAAAATTATGATGACTTATATAGTAAACGTGTAATAAAATCCAACACACATAAATTAATTGCCGGATCAACCTCATTTTAGATGATTCTATCCCCAAAATATTATAACATGCAATAATTTCTTGTCGGACCATATTTCTTCTAGCGGAACAATTCGATATACATATATATCCTCATTCACATTCAATTCCTTAATATGAATCGATCCTCTAGCGGATGGATTCTTTTTTCAGTGGATATATTCTACACAAAGCAGAATCGATTGATAATGTTAATCATATCTCTCCAATTAGCATAATATACCCATAAGAACCATGACTTTTAATTTATACATCTTAAGATTCGAATCCTAACTTGATCACTTTTTTTTACATGGAAGAATAGAAATTAGACTCGAAATTTATTTAAAAATTCCTCTAGATTATGACAGTAAAACACATATCTGTATATTATTAAGATTACAGTGTATACGTAAACATAGAAATAAATCCGACGATCTATTTCCAGTATTCTAATATCTTCTAAGAAAGAGATAAATTCTGAGATTTATGAAAAATCTCAATAAATCCCTAAAAAATAAATTTATAGTCAAAATGGCAAGTGCAGAATCAGATAAAATCAGAGCTGGGCAACTCGACTCAAAAGTGTGTCCAATTCAATTCAATTCATTAAACAAAAAGATCAACTCAATTCAATTCATTGAACAAAAAGATCAACTCAATTCAACTTAACTATATGATTTTTCAAAATTTTTCCAACTCAATTCTATACAACTCAAATACTTTAAAATTATTAAGAATTCAATTCACTCGTATTAGAAAGTAGTGTTCAACTCAATTCAATTCAATTTGTGTTTGCAGAAAAGTTTTTAAAACTCAATTCATTCACCGAGTTAAATTCAAAGCAACTCAAAAGTCCACTCAATCTTATTGAAAATGTTTTTCAAAATAGGTTTTGCGCGGGTTTATTAATGTTAACTGAACGCATGAAAAAGTCTTTTGATGTTCGCCTCATAAAATAACGGTTATTTTACAAGGAAATACAACTGGATAATCAACAACTGTCAATCAAATAATGCATATGCATAAATAAATCAAATGATAAAAAAAAAGTAGAAAAAGAAATTTGAGAAAATAAACATAATGTTCAAAAGCAGATGGTTAATATAGATATATGTGGTATGCATGTACATTGCAATGCAAATCAAATCGACCATGTAAATGAAAAAAAGACTTGCTATCGAAATACTTTGCTAATTTACGATCACACAATAACCATTTTGAATTTGGTCATGTTAGTCAATCACAACAAAATTTTGTACGATTTTTCTGAGTTGAATTGAGTTCAATTTATACACCTTGAAAAAAATTTCCAACTCAATTCAATTCAACTCAACGAATTCAAGAAAGCGTTTCCAATTCAATTCGTTGAATACAACTTTTTTTTCAACTCAATTCAATTCAACTACATGAACTTCAAAAAATTTCTCGACTCATTTCGATTCAACTACATGATCTTCGAAAAATTTACCAACTCAACTCAATTCAGCTCAACTCAAAATTTGAGTTGAATTGAGTTGGCCAGCTCTGGAAAAATCGTTTGAATTAAGAACATTGTCTCTATTTATTTATCTCATTAGAATCAGACAATATTACAATATAATTAATGGAAATCACTATAGAGCTCCTCATTCAACTTGGTTTTAATATGTTCTTTTAAGATAATTTCGTTCATTAAGCCATCTGGCGTAGGAATGTTTTTGTTAACTGATTCCACTTCAAATGTTTGGCCTGGCAAAATAAGTACTTCACATTCATACGGATATTCAGAGATACTTTCAATATCTAGAGCTATACGATCATCACTCTCTATATGATAGGTGCAAACAGTTGGAGTTTTGACTAAATCACCAGATTGTGCGCGTCGTTGAATGCCATCGAAAGCAAATGATTTAGCCGTATCATAATCTTTTGATGTGGATAAGAAAGATTTGTTAACAACATATAGGATCGGTGTATTTATATTCGGGTCCAAAGAAACCTTCTGATTTTGTTTTTTTAACGCTCTTTCATACACCGATAATTCTTCCGATGTCAGACGCATGCCACGAAAAACGGTTCCTCTGAAGATAAATGGTTTCATATTGTCATGTGAGGCAATAATACCAACAAGATCTCGAAGTCGATACCATCGACTTCCTTCTTCGTCAACTGAACGATTGTCTGGAGTGCGATTAGTAATAGCCAAGTGTTGATTTAACAAGCGGTAATAATCAGTCTGAGCAGTATAGGCCTTGATAAGGTAAATAGGATCATCACGAGCTAATCTATAAAATTCTCGTATTATGTCTAATCCCTCGATGTCAGACATGTCTTTATCAACGTAAAACTCTTTGATCCAGTCAATACGCCAATTATCCAATGGGCTTTTCTCCATAACTGCACTAAAAACACTGTTATGGTACGCCTGTGAGTCTGTCTAAAAAATAAAGCAGAATCAAGTTAAGAAAGATGTTAGCGTAATCTCCACGGGATTAAAATGTGAAACATGATATAACTGTTTTCGCTGTCGGTGACGGTCTGTGACAAAGGTCATCGAGTCTGATGAAGAGGGGGAGGGGTGGGTCCCAATTTTTACCCCTAAAAATCTCAACACTCTCTTTTAGATCATGTTTCACAAAAATAAAAAACATCGTTTCTTATGTCGGTTTCATCATAAAAGATGTCATTGTGTTAATGTTTCAGTTACATGGGTGTTCTGTACGTTTTCACATTTTTCAAATCGTGCTTTCCAAAAGACTTACAAAGCAAATCCATTCAGTGACACCAGCTTCAGCAGTAAAACGATTACTGGCAGCTCGTCGCTTGAACAATTGTTTGATTTCTGATGTTGATGCTTCATCGTACGGCATGCATCCATAGCCATTACAGATCGAACGTGATGCTCCATGTTCAAGAAGGATATTTACAATTTCTTTATGTCCATAGTAAGTTGCTGCGTGCAGTGCAGTGCTATTATTTGGCTCTATCTTGTTAATTTCAGAAAGGCTCATTCTAGGTAAAAGTTCTAGTACTTTATTGATATCATTATTACGGCAAGCCAGATAAAACTCGCTTGGTGTTACACTTGACGTCATTTTCAACAGTTTACCAGGTAAATGAGTATTGTGACGATACTAAAAATAAATAAGTATATTCCTTAGCACATTATTATTGTTATTATTATCTTCATCCTCTGTTATTTTGTTATTTACTTAGGGCAGTAAAAAATTAGTATTGTAGATACCTTATTTTCTTACAAAAAGTGTCAAAAAAACTTCTTTTGTATCAGATGAGAGGAAAAACGACGGTCCATTCTACTGAGCTAAGAGGCGTCTAACATGAAAAACCAACTTTAAGAACAACTAAGTATATTAAATTATCCTTTGATTTATAAAGATTTTTCGACGTACTCTTTCGTTAGTCTAGTTGACACCAGAGCCCGAAAACGAACCGAACTCGAGTCAATAAAAGTCGGTTCGATTTGGACTCCGATATACACTGATCAAATGTTCATCAGATATGAACATCATTGATGAACTGTACACTTAATCTGCTTCTTACCTCATAGGCACTTCGCTATCTCTTAAATTAGTGCGAAGTATCTACTATAAACGCAAGAGGGAAACAGCAACAATTTTGAACTTGAAGTACGTTATCTTACTTTGAAGTACGTTAGGCTACTTTGACTACGTTAAGTTTCAAAAAGGGAACAAAATCGTTCTGCTATGAGAATGATGTCCGAAAAACAGAACAAAAGTGTTCTATTTTTGTGAATTTTTTTCCAAAACGGAACACTTTGAAGTACTTGGGCGTAATTGTAGGTATTTCTTTATACTTTAAAGTACTTTGAACTATTTTAAGCTAATTTGGGCTACTTTAAGCTATCTTCAGCTACTTTTGTATTTTATTGTACTTCCCTACTTCAAGTCTGCTGTTTTCCTCTTGTATCTCTCATAAGTCTCAAAGATATGCACAAGTTGTAGGCAATTCATCAGTCAAAAATATCCTTTACATTGGCAAGGATTTCAGCATGATATTATTAGCTAAACATGTCGATATAGATTTTAGCCTGTAGAGTGTCCATAGGATTAGAACTTAACAGGATCCGATTTTTGAATTTTTCTTTGTTAATTTTTAAAATGCTCTTTTTCCGAAAATTTTTAAGCGTGTAGCCAAAAAAGGTCACTCATCAAGATAAAACAACCATGATTTTTATTTCAACAAAAGTGAAATTCAAAATCAGACACCATTACGATCTAGCTCCATCCGTTTTCTACAGCAGTGGACAACTGTACCCAGTCGTTGGGGAAATTGTTCCCGTTTATGGAGAAATGCTTCACCCCACAAAAAATCATACACATTAAAGAGAAATAGAAAGGAAGAAAAATATACATACGTGTAGACATAGAATCTATTGTATGATATTTCGCATATACTTAAATTTTCAATGAAATGGTTTTCCTTGCAATGGGAAATGATTCTTTTTTCAAAGCGAAACTGTTGTACTATGTACCTTTGTCCACAAAGTAACTCATATCATTTAATAAATATGATACTACCATTATTTTCTAATAATAGTTCCATGTTTCAAATGGAGTAAATAAATTTTTCTTTCTTATTAGTTTCCAGCTGCATAATAGACAAGGACACTATTTATTGTATCTACATTCGAATCATAGAACATGATTAACTTTGCTTATTCCATTAGCGTACTTAAGCATACGTAACAGAAACAAAGTGTATTCTACAAAACATCCCTTATCAACAATCATCTACAAATCTACTGAAATAAACATTCAACCTCCTTTAGAAAAAAAATTTTTAATTTCTTTTTCAATCTCTTCCATTTCAGTTTATTTACGGGCAATTCTATAAATAATTTCACTTGATATTTAATACATTTCCACAGGTAAAAATCGATTTCTGCTCAATCTATTTTATTTCCATTTCTACGCATAAATGCGGTCTGGGTAAACATTTTCTACGTACAACTCCCTCAATATGAAAGGCAATACAATCAAAAATTTGCGATTTCTCTCTATTTTATTTCTATTTCACTTTAAAAGCAGAGACATGAATGAAGTATTTCTGCTTCAAATACAACCGTTTCCGATAGAAAACTTCCATTTCTACTTAAAACTCCTCTAAAGATGGAAAGTAGAATAAAATAAACATTATTGATTTCTCTTTACTTTCTTTCTATTTCTCCTTATAAGTAGGGGTAGGGAACGACAATTTCTCCTTAAAATATCTCTTAAAATAAAAATAAAAAGTAAATAAAAGTTACTCACTTCTCTTTATTTTATATCTCTTTCTCCTTAAAAGGAAAGATACGGATAAACAATTTCTGCTTAGAAAACGCCTCAGCCTTTATTTCAAAAAAGAGATTCTGCTTGACTTTTGGAAGTTAAAGCATTTCTCCTAAAAGTGGAGCTATTTCTCTCTGTAGTAGGGAAATGGTCCGGTCCTCCATGTTTTGGCAAAAATAATTATGTTTCCTCATAGTCCGTTACAAGGACTGTCCGAATATGTATAAATCTCCAAATCGAGTTTTTCTCGAAAAATACACTTCTAATAGAAGCTTCCTCAATAAACTGTACTAAACATACGATAATGAATTTTCACTTAATACAATGATCTAATGCACATTCTTCATGGAAATAGTCTTCGACAACAATAGAAATTGTGTTGTTTACGAAGAAACCCTTTTATAATCAGTTTTTGAAAAAATTGAGCAAAAACTTAAAAAATCTAAGTCAGTCACTAAGAAACCCTTAGCCCGGCCTCTCACGTACTATTACCGATTGTAACCTTCGCGAACACTGTAAAAAATAAGCGTAGAATAATAAACCCTAGGAAGGATATTTTATAGGTTGCACTTTCATAAACTTTTCAGGATATATGAGCTGTTATATGTCCTTAAAGGATCTACTAACTTCAGAAACTCTTCAGAAAAAGGTCGTAGGAAGTGAGTCAAATACGCTCGTCAAAGCCTTGTAAGTTTTTGTAGACTATCTAATGATGATACTTGAACCGTTTTCAGGACTATCTAAGGTTGGTACTTGGTGATTCTTAAGAGACGGTCCACGACAATATCAAACATTAGTGAATAAGATCATACTCCTAAAAATGTTGATCCTTATATTCTTTTTTTCAGTGAATACGAAAGAGTATCATAAAAAACCTCTGAATCCAAATTTTTAGCTCATTGTAGCTTACCCTTGAAATGTTATGAAGCAAATAACGATCGAGAGTCCATTATGTCTTTCGAAAAAATTTTTTTTTGATACTAAATTGAGTTAGTCAGTATTTGGATATTTTCTTCATTTTAACTCGTCGCAGTCTTTTCAAGTCACAGTGCATTTGAAAGAGCAAATTTCACTCTACGACACCGTATATATGAACATCTATTCAACCTTCATTATAAAGGAATCCTAGACACAAAATTAGACCGACCATACAAGGTTTTTCGCGTATTTTCTCGTTCTTCTTTTGAATACATGACTGCATTTCTCTACTAATACCAACTGCCGCAGAAATTTTTTTATGGTTTCGGATAGAGCAAATAAAGGGCTATCCAACGAGGTCTCCAAGAAAATCCAATAATATCAAGAGATACTTCGTAAGAAACTTCATCTTCTGATGTCAAAATATCTTAAAAAAAAGTGGCTTGGGTTCTTCAATTTTTTTGAAAAAGGCCACGACTACATGGTTTTTATGAGCAAATCTATATAAGCCGCGATGGTGAACACAGAAAACTTGCTCAATCGAAATCGTTAGATTTCGCTCAATTTAAGATGTATAGTAGAAAAAAGAGTTGTATGAATATTGGCGCAAGCCGCTTTAAAAACTATTGAATCTTCGATTTTCTACAAGCATATTACGAAAAACCCTGAAAATAACTATTTTGATCGATGGGTCTTGATTTGGGTGTCAGTTTCAGGTTCCGTTTCTAGAAAGGCGGAACTTACACTGAGTTCTGGATTCCTTGGAACAGGCACCTATTAGACAATTCATTTCTGCATGTTTTTGAATACACTGGAGTCTTTAGACATATTTTTGCTTTCATGTTCAGCAATTCAATATGTGCTCCTGGGTTCCAGGTTCCCAAGAAGTAAGAACCTTGTCTAAACTTATGTTTTTAGCAATTTTTAATATGCTTTCTCATTCCTAGGAACTAGGTGCCTGTTTCCGTTCATAAGAATCCGGGAACCCATAGCGATTTACTTCAAAACGAAAGAAACAATGTCTAAAGATTTCAGCCTGTTGAAAAACATGCAAAAATGAATTGTCAAGTGGTTTTTTATTCCTAGGAATTTGGAACTTGGAACGAGTTCCAGGTTTTTAGGAACGGAACTCGAAACTGACACCCTTAGTTAGCGAATTTATCCCACTGTACCTTGCTGTACCCACTAACGATGAAACAACCCCAGGTGCCCACTTTTCCCCGGTTTCAATGAATTTGTGTCGACAGATACTCCATAGTGCCCTAGTCTAAGTCATAAAAGAGTTCGACTTCCTATTGAGATGTGGCGATATTACCAACTTTCCAATACATCTATTTCCAAAAAATCCCTATGGGAGAGGCCAGGTACGAAAAAATTGTATTTTTCAATTTTGGTCTCAAGTTCCACGTATACGAAGATCTCAACTAGATTAGCTGGTATATGTTAACGCACATAATATGTACGCTGAATCAGTTTCTTCTTAGTATAGCTTCATGTGTTTTGAAAGAATGTTATGCAAATAACATTCTTTCGTTTTTGCTCGCTCTCGTCTTTATATCTGTACGTTCGTTTTCAAGAGATTATTATTCATTCTGTTATATTGGAGGGTGCATGTTTTTTTCTCTCGAATCATTCTTTTCTTTACTTTTCTTTTCACAAATAAAGGAAAATAGAGCCAATTTTTCTTCCGCACACGAAGTTGCCCATGTAAAAAAAAACGACAAAAAATCTGATTATAATCGATTTTAATCCTGACAGCTGAAAAGTGCTTTTTTCTTGAGTTTTGACTTAGAAATCGTAGTTCTTAATTGTTATTTTAGATTCCTTGCGTCGACAAATAGGTAGTACAATGCTAGACCAGCCTCTGCCACACTTCATGAGATGACATTAATTGGTACTTATTCATTTTTCCACTATCCTGATTATAATGGATTAAAAACAAAATAATCGATTATTCATCAAACAAAAATCGATTATAATCAGATATTTTGTCGTTTTTTTTACATGAGTAGTGGACTTACAGTGTAGAAAAATTTAGAAGCTTTGAACGAAGTCTCGCTGAGATATGAAGCTTTCAAAAAATAAATGTTATATACACTATCTATAGAGAAAGACTTGAAATTTGAAAATTCTATATCTCGACGAAACTTTTTTCAAAACTTCTATATTTTTCTACACAAGCTAGTCTAGTTGAGACCTTTGTATACGTGAAGTTTTAGACCAAAATTGAAAAATACAATTTTTTCGTACCTGACCTCTCCCGCAGGGGTCTTTTGGAAATAGATGTATTGGATAGTTGATCATTTTGCCATATCTCAATAGAAACCCGAACTCTTAAGATTTTGACTGGGGCATTATAATGCATCTGTGAACATAAATTTTTTGAAATCGGGGTTAGGTGCACCTGAGGATGTTTCCTCGTAGATTTTGTTCTTTTCAACTAGTTGCAGTCAATGGAGAAGCGGAACTTCGTCAATAAGTGCAGCTAACTTATTTTCTTTGAAATTTCATGTTTAGCTTTTTTGAAGTGAATACTTACGTGTGATTGAATGGGAGTAGAAATGACGCATTTACTCTTGATGACAAGCTGCTTTTATAGAGAAGAAGCAGGGAATGTTATTGCAAACGGAGAAAAGAAAAGGAGAAAAATGTGTCATATTTCGTTTTTGTGTGTAATAACAAAAATAAACCCACACGAAACAATGGCTTGACTAAAATTATCAGTGGATTCTATTGTCGGTTTTTTTAAATTGCCAGCCGCCACTTTTTGAATAACTCTTTACTGTTGATAGATATCGATCTCGGGTTCTAGCCATTCGATCGAACGGCGCAGGTGGTATCAATCTATAAAAAAATTCATTTGGATCAAAGAAGTTTTTTTCTGGAAGATGTTTAATTGATAGTTTTTTTATTACCGATTTTCATTAGTTTTCATAGTGACTTAGGCTCATATTGTACCAAAATGTAGCTTGGAAGGCATCGCTTTTGAGTGAAATTCTTAGGATTCCAACGAGCTATTGTATTCGAGGTAATAACAGAAAAGGTTGAAAAATTTATCACCGATTGAATACCATCCAGGCTACATTTTGGTATAATTTAAAGACAGGTATCTGTGAAAACTAATGAAAATTGGTACCAAAAAAATATTAATTGAGTATCTACCAGAGACAACTTCTTTGACTCAAATGAATCTCAAATAGATAGATGCCATCCGTGCCGTTTTATCAAATGGCTGAAACCCGAACTCGATAGCTATCAATAATAAAGAGTTATTCTAAAAATGATGACTGGCATTTTTTAAAAAGCCGACTATAATATCTATCCCTAAAAATCACGCAGTGATCGGTGCTGGATCTGTAAAAGATTGTGTTGGGTAGACAATTTGATTCTGGACTGAATAGTTGTTAGAGAGCACTCTAACAATCCCCATACACATGTAATCCTTCTCTTTCTGTATCAGTTGGTGAGCGTGTGATCGTATGTGTCTATGTGTACGCGTGTGCATATGTGCGTACGTCCTTTTCTCTTCTCTCTATTCGATATTGATCCGCTAAATCAATCCTTTTTTTTCTTTTCTGTGACTGTGAGATTATTAAATTTTCACATTCTTTCTTACCGATTTTTTTTCTTTTTTTAAGATGCGAAGCATCTATATTGTGACGCAGTTATGATCTTGGAAACCGAAGGTCAGAAAATTATGATTGAAACGCCGTATGAAAATATGAAGATCAAATTTATATCAGCCGAAATCCGTTTGTAAATAAAGACTTTAGCTTGTTCACGGGAAGCGTCAAAAAAAGGCGATTTTCTTCAAACTCTAGTTTGTTTTCGTTTTCATATAATTAAAACGAAAGAAACGTTAGGCGCCACTCTAACATCACTGCCGTTTCACAGCTGAAAGTGCAGCTGATGATGGATAATAAAAAAGAAAGATAATTAAGTAACTAATGAATATCGTTAATCGAGATTTCAAAAAATTGCTTCGCATCTGAGTTTGCATTCTCGACAAAATCGAGATGTCATCTAGTTTATTCTTATGCAATCAAGAAGAAAATACATGACGTCATCTTCTTCTTTAGTATTAACGTAATTTCAAGAAGGATATGTGTCCATTAATCTCCTTCTTGTCTTTGTTTAAGTTTCATAAGCAGGAGGAAAGTACGTTCTGCTCGTCTTTGTCTTGTCTCAAATTCTTTATGTGTTTTCTTTTCTTCCATTGTGTGATCATTTATTTTAATGTACTATAAAAAGGAATCTTTTGTTGAATAAAAATTAATCTGTTTATCAGAAAAGTTTCATCCTCGTGCGACCAATTGTACAGAGAATGCCCTCTGTGACAATAGTCTTATATTCAAGATTGGTGATTGCTCGACAAATAGGAATTTAACCCAAACTATTGGATTTTTAAAGAGTTTTGGCCGGTATTTTGACATAACATCTGCTCAATGATTCGTGCTCGGCCCCTAGAAGGTTGTGTTGGGTGCAGAATTTAATCATGTCTCGAATGATATTATATGCAACTTGTCGGACTAAATATGACCCTAACAAGGGAGCATAACGAACTGATAAATTGCTTTTTAAATTCTAGTAATGTCAATTTGTAGAGCTTGCTGAGTTATGAACTAATTTATTAACCATTTGGGTCAACAGCCACATTTATGAACAAGTAACGCTCATCAACGGTGACTCACTTAACCCTCGACTGAATTCATTGTATTTATTTTGAGAATCATTGTCGGGTAATTTATTAATACATGTGATGCTATAGTCAACTCAATCTGAACAAACTTTTCACATTTCATGATTTCTAAAAGCAAGACTATCAATTTCAAATTCGAAAAATATCAACCATCCGCATTTTCTTTATCATAGATAATAATTTTGACTTTTATAGACCATTAACAAAGTGCTTACATTAGTCGCTTGGGCTACAGTTGGCGTACTTCTTTCCAGAAATATCCTAGGCTTCGTCAAAAGTTGTACGCAAAAGGAGATTATGTAAACCTTGTAAATGAAGGTTGCATTCATTGTCAGAATCTCTACAATGCGTCACTTACGACTAGTGAATACACTTATTCTATCTTCTTCTCAAACTAATCTTGTAACTGTGTTACGATTGAACCAAATTGGTCCCAATTCGTGAGAATCAGTAGATTTTTAACAGGATCACTTCCAATCGGAAACCATAAAACGCAAACGAAAAGAGAAGCAAAAAACTAAAGGAAATAAAAAAAAATACACAAGCACAATTTATTAAAGAAATCACGTGTGATGATAGAGATTTAGTTTTGCATTTTGTGTACCAAACCTTCCAAATATGTCCCTTTGTTTATAAAAGAAGCACATTCCCAGATTCCATAACTCCTGCGAACCATTGTAAGTTTCTCAAAATGTCTTTTTGTTTTGAATGGCAGCCTTTCCAACGAGCGGCTAGTCGTTCGTTGGCGCCACTCATGACCAGTCGCTCCATTATTTATGACTGTTTCATTCAGCAACTAATAGTACGATTTCATTCACAATCCAAGAAAATCTTGCCTGACTGTGTACGAACGGTTATGAGGTTTAGAATAAAACTTCAGACGCAAAGTTCAAAAACCGAGCCTATTTTACGTACTTTCTATGATAAAGTACCTTCTGTCGAACTGAATGGAATACTACTGTAGCCTTTGACTATTATTGTTTTTAAACTATGTTTGTAATGGAATTTATATCAATTACTGTCCGTCATGCATGTTGAATTAACCTGGAAAGTGTAGATGCATCTCAATTTATTAATTTTATGCTCCTTTCCGAAATATTTCGTGAGCAATAGATCATCTACGTCTATTAGTTAGCCTCCCACTTATGAAGTGACTTACAATGGAGGTGTTTGTATTATAAGTTGAAAAGACCAGATATTTTTGCATCAAAAGAAAGCTCTCACCGTCAAACTTACAAGGTTAAAATATTAGCGGTCATTGGCTTGATCAAAGGGAGATATTTGATTTTTACAGTACTCACGAGTAGGATATATACGTATCTTAGGATTATTTGCGTTCATTTTTTTATGCAATCACCTCAGTATTTCAATAGTAGACTTCGAGATTCTTTCTGAAATTTATCAATCGTATCAAGATCACATTAGTTTCAATGACTTCTAGAAATTAAATCGCATCACTATAGGAAAGATGAACTAGCATTAATCAAAATCTTTAAATCACTAATAGTTTCGATTTTATTTCAACTGAAAACGATAGATTACACAATATACCATTTTAACAAATGTACTACTAGTGCAGATGTAGATCTTCAATCAGATGATAGTAACAAAGAGTTTTTTTGCACCAAGCACACATTAATAGTGTTCGTTCATTGCAATTATTAATTGAACAGTATAGATTGTAGAATTTGAAGCAAACATCTTTTGGTTTTTCAATCTGTCCAATTGTTTCATTTGTTATTCGAGCCTGTATAAATCCATTCTTAATGAGATTTTTAAATTGTGAAGCTGATAATTGGTTATGAATAACATAATGCATGTTGATGAAATACTGGTGATCACTTAAAGTTATTTCTGTTTGATTGATATGAGTATAATGTTCGATTTTTTCATGAACAAATTGCCCTGAACGAAACAAAGAAAGATCTTGTGGTTGAATATAACCAGTGGATCCTTCGGGAAAGATCAGTAGGTGACTGTCTTGATTAGGAAATACTGCTCTAAATTTTGTTAGATCAGCTTGCGTTTTCCAAGAATCAAGGAAGAGAAGAAATTTTCTACCAACAAAAGGACGTAGAACTTCATTTTAAAAAGCATGATGTTTTTCACCACTGCTTTTTCCTGATTTCAAACCTCTGACTACAACATTTGCTGGTACCAATAACTCTTTTTGCACTCTCTTACCAAATTCTTTTTCTTGAAGAATAAGCAGAAATTTGTCTAATAAATGACCATCGGCTGATGTAACTGGTTGAACTCTGTAAAAATGCGTTGTGTTATATTTCTTTTTAACAGCTATTTCTGTCGTTCTTTCTCCAGTAAAAGAAAGACTTCTTGAAGAAACGTATTCCTGTTGAAATGAACAATGATGGCTGTTGATAATTTGATGAGAAGAATACTTTGATATTAAGCTTCTTTCACTTTCGATCCAAATTTTGAGCATCTGAAATAAATAAATATATATATATATATATATTACATTAAAACATGTTTAAAGACTAAATAAAAGTTTAATTACCATTCCAACTGCAGACTTTCCTATTTGATTTAGTTCGAGTAATAATTTTGTTCACCCTTCTCGAAGATATTCCATTTTCTCTTTTAAAAGTATTGATAAATGATTTGCTTGCGACGAATTTATCCCACTCTAATTCTCTCGCTTTTTGAATTGCATAGATTTCAAGATCAGCATCATGAACCGCCTCTTTTTCCATGGTTCTTTTCAGATAGAATTGATTAAACATAAATTCTTTAATTTGTTTTAATTTTTCCAATCTTGTGCTGTTGTTTTCAATATATTTTCTAAATCTTGGAATATAATTCATGGATTTGATCTTTTTAAAATAATGAGAAATAGTTGCAAATCTAGCATTGGGATGTTGGTCAACCCATTCAACTATATGCTCCATTTCTTGTAATGTAAAATGATTTTTCAGATCAGAATGTTCATTCTCATTGTAATCATCGACGTCATCATCGCTCTCTTCTGTATCAGTCATTTCGTCATATTCATCGTCGAATTCGAAAGTGTCATAAGTGTACAGCTGACTGAAGTAACTGTCTTTAAATGCCTTGAAAACTTCAAATAATCGTTCTGCAGCAAAAATTTCATCGGTAGTTGTTGCAGAAGTTTCAGATCCATATTCAGTTTGAGCCAAATGGAGAAGATGTTTAGCGATGTTCCATAAATTCATATTTTAATTAGATGAAATAAACGTTTTTATTCGGTAGATATGACAAAGAACAACAAAGAATAATTCTTTGATAGTATATTTTATTGTGATTTTCTAGTAACAATCGTAAAGAAATCGTCAATAGACCACCAAGTGACACATCAATGCACTTTAAGCTTAAAAAGTACACATACTGGGTGGCGCAAAAGTTACCGGGAAGTCCTGAATTACCGACAACTTGTGATAGAAAAAAGCTGGAGAGTTGCGGTTTACACGATTCGAAAGAGTGTGTGTCGCTGCATATTTTCATGTATTATTCAGCAACATAGATTGATCACATAATAATCAGTCCATGACTTCGAAATAACCTGTCCTCCTTAAAATGAAGTTTTATTGTGGTGAATGTGACAGTCAACTTTAGAGAACTCTCATTATCCTCACCATGTATACTTGTCTCAATAAAAGGTTTTTGAATACAGATTCTAAATTAGAAAATAGAGAAAGGATAAACAATAATTATCGGCAAATAAAAATAGTTCCATCATTTTGTAGTGATACTCTCCTATATATCTTATAATTACAGGAAAACCACTCTTTTTTTCCGGAAATCTTCGGTTGATTATTATGTAATCAATCCATGTTGCTGAATAATACATGAAAATATGCAGCGACACACACTCTTTCGAATCGTGTAAACCGCAACTCTCCAGCTTTTTTCTATCACAAGTTGTCGGTAATTCAAGACTGCCCGGTAACTTTTGCGCTACCCTGTATACATCATTTTACAAACGCATCATATACTTTTTCATTTCCATAGTACTTAAGTTTCAGAAGTCATTGAAACTAATGTGATCTTGATACGATTGATAAATTTCAGAAAGATTCCCGAAGTCTACTATTGAAATACTGAGGTGATTGGATAAAAAAATGAATACAAATAATTCTAAGATACGTATATATCCTACTCATGAGTACCGTAAAAATCGAATATCTCCCTTTGATCAAGCCAATGACAGCTAATATTTTAACCTTGTAAATTTGGCGGTGAGAGCTTTCTTTTGATGCAAAAATATCTGGTCTTTTCAACTTACAATACAAACACCTCCATTGTAAGTAGCACCTTAGAATGATTATGATTATATAAAAGCTAATTTCTTGATCATATGGCTCAATGGTCTAAGCGACGGGTAAGTAATACATTATATACATGTTCGAATCGAATCTTCATCCTTACATATTTTCATTTAGACTAGTTCAAACTCGTCCGCTCCATAAGACTACAATTCGTCCTATCTCCCACACCAGACGTCCTTACTTTTTCAATTTTAAGTCCTTTTCAGACGGGGGTTCCTATCACCCGTCCTGACCAGTCTTTGTCTCAAAAAGTCCTCGTCTAGGACGAGTCTGGATATTAAAAAATAACGTTCTGTATCAATCAAATTCAGGCCAGTCCTGGACGACTCTTTCTCAAAAAAGACTAGACTAGACACGTATAATGTCGTCCGTCAATCACGTGATTTAGACGGGGGTTCATGACGGCCAAAACTTCCGGACTAGTCATGACAGAGTCGAATTTGACACAAAGGCCAGGCATGACGTGGCGACATGACTAGAAAAGAGACTCATCATTTACCCCGTCTTTTGCTTACTTGGGCATTGCTAGGAAAAAGAAACATATTGAATTTATTGAAAGACGAAACGTTAATTACGATAAAAGAAGTACCATCTTCATAAAGTGGCGAATTCTGGTCCAGTCTTTTGCGAATACAAAAGTCAAACGACACACGTATGTTTGAACCATTCGTTCAATGCAATATATGCCAACAAATCTTATCATATGAAGCAAAACAATGAAACACATTCTCTTAGTTAACATGTTCAAGATTGTGTGAAAAAAACAACGGCTTCGAAAACGACAATGTCAATTCAGAAATATGTAGAAAAGGACACAATTTTATCTACTGAGGATAAACAAATGGTTACATTAGCTTGTTCTAAATACTGTGGATTTGACATGCAATCATTTAATTGTGTGAATGGTGAAAGTCTTCGTCAATTATGTGAAGTATTAATCGACATAGACTACAAATATGGTGAATTAAAAGCTTTTGTGTCTTTTGCTGTATCTCTTTTATCGGATGCTACAAATATACGTGTATCAATACCGTATAATAAAATAGAATTTATAATAATAATTAGATAATAGGACGCAATAATAATAAGATGTATAGGGTAGGGTAGGATTAGGGTAGAAAGTTCCAAGGATAGGGGAGGGGAGGGTAGGGGCGCAACAATTTCTGTAGGATAGGGTATAGGGTGTTATAGAATATTTGTAAGACACATTCCACAAAGAATTATTCTATATGCTTTTCTTTTCTTTTAATCTTATATATATGTTTTTTCTTTCGTTTGTTACACATATATGTTCTTACGTATAACTGCTCTTCTTTTCTTTCGTTCTGTCAGGTATTTTCCCTGATGTTTCTCTTGGTGTAATCCGATGGTGGTTGTTCTTACCTTTAGGTATTAATCATGGTATTTCCAAATGTGATATCTTATATCATGGAATAATCCATATTTCACTTAACATTTGACTGGTATAAATACTGATTGTTTTCTATGTAAAAGACATGTGTATTATCAGATTAAATAAATAAATATATATATATATATATACATCAACGGATTTACGGATCTAACATGGGGTATGAAAAAGTCTTACCCTGCAGGGCTCTGATCTGGAATTCCTGCTGATTTAAGAAAAGCGCCGAAGGTATAATATCCAAGTGGTGTCATGTTTTGGGGTGAGATTTCCATGAAATGTTTATTACTTCAAGACGGTCCTATTAATTTTACTTAGTGGTTGCAAAATCAACGTCGGAATGATCAACGTAAAAGAATGTATATTGATTGGTGAATTGTATGCTAGATTTTTCCGTGAAAAAGTGATTCGTGCAATTAATGAAGTAGTTGAAAACTTGGACAAAGCCATCTTTTAAGGTGATCAAGATTCAAAACAGCGAACTCAGATTGCTATGGAGTATGAAAGAAAAACCAAGAGGAAAAATATTTCAAAATCTCGGTTCATTAGTATCCTTTGTTAATTCAGAATGGAGAAAATTTACACTCGAACAATGTGAAGCAATGATAGACAAAATATTTAAACGTCTTGCAAAGATGATACAATTCAATGAAAATCAAGTTTATAAACATTAATTTCAATGGATTTTTATTGTAGCATTCATGATGAAGAAACTTTTTCTTTAAAATAAAGCAACATTTTTCGAAAAAAAAAAGTCTTGATGATCCCTAAGAACTCACGGTTACTTTTTATTTTTTGTGAGGTATTTTTCTAAGCTTATAACTTTCCTTTTATATGAGTTATCCGGGTCAATCAAATAGCCATTCTGTAGAGCGTCTTTTGCTGCATCTTTCCGTGACAAAGACAAATTTTGAATTATGTGTTGCGCTAAAGAAAAATGTATTATTCAAATCGAGACAGGACTTCACAGCCACCCTTTATGACATATAAATGAAATTAAAGACGAATATGACCGACAAAGTCAGCCGCTTTCTTAATAAGTAATCATTGTTATAATATCGTAAAAAAGAGAGTGAGAGTTATGATTTATCATGATAAATTAAGTAAATCTCTTGATAATAAGTTAGTTAGTGATAGATAGAAGTCTTAAAAACGTTTTTCTTCGATTGAGTAGTTTTCTTTCATATTTACTTTGTTATTTATTATCAATTAAATAACTCGTTCTGTTCCAAATGTAACAGTCATTTAACTGATAATCAATAACAAATTGAATGTGAAAGAAAATTATTCCATTGAATGAAAAACATCTTAAATTTAAGCATTACATTTCTTTTTTTGGAAATAAACATACTACTGTTACATTAGAACAGAAAGAGTAGTATATTTATTTCTACCCAAAATGTTTCCCTCGGGGTGTAAGAATGAATACTGTCCGTTTCTTCTATTAATTTTCTTTTTAGCGTCGAATTAATGTATGTACGTACATTGTCTTGCTGTTATTGGTATTTGTCTTCCCCTCAACCAGGGGCTCTGTGATCGTGCGCGCAAATATATTCCTAACAATTTATTTTTCTTCAAAAAAAAGCTACACAGCAATCAAAAAATAATGAATAGCTGAAAATAAATAAAGTTTTGTTCATCAATTAATCTCATTAAATTCATTGTATTTCAATTGCAAATCGTTGCACTCGATTATTCAGCTCATCGCCAACATAGAGATTACCTTGTTGATCAAATGACAAGCCATGAGGCCAATTGAATTGATTTACTAATGCTCCTTTACCATTTCCACCAACAATAACATTTCCTTCTTGTGCTCCTTTAGGCCAACGTACAACTCGATGATTACCTCTATCAACTACATAAACAGTGCCCAATTGATCAACTAGGACTCCAAGAGGAACAGCCAGTTGTGTGAGGCTACTTCCATATCCTTGACCACCAGCAACAACAATACCTTCTTTTGCACCTTCTATCCATTTCGTCACACGAAAATTGTTATACTCAGACACAAATATTGAATCTTCTCGATCGATAAATATGCCAGCAGGGAAATCGAGCTGATTAAGATGATTTCCCTGTCCATTTCCACCTGCTACTACTATTCCTTGTGTTCCATCCATTCGATATCGTCTTACTTCATGCTTACCAACATCACTGACATAGAGAAATTCATTTTCATCCATTGTCAAACCCCAACAAGAGATATTCGAGATAATTGTTTTCCCACTTGTTCCATTTTGACAAGGCCAATGAACCACTCTATTATTTCCCCAATCACAAATAATGAGTCTGTCACTTTCTTTATCCACAATCACATTTGTTGGAAAAATCAATTGATGAGCACCACTTCCTTGTCCATGTCCACCAGCCACTACTTGTCCATTCGTCTCACCTGATTTCCATACCACAATACGGTGATTTCCAGCATCGGCAACATAAATAGTTTGATCATCGTTCACATATAACCCGTACGGGCTAGTGAGTGTTGGATTTTGCCCTAATATTGTCTGACCATTCTGTTTCCATGTGGCATTTAGAGAAATATCTATCAAACTGGCACGAAATGGAACTACAATAAAGAGAAAATATCATCATTAAAACAAATCTTTCATGTTTATTTAAATTATTGGAAAAGAGTAGAATTTCCATAAGGTTGTTTTTCCTTCATTTCGTGTTATTGAGAAGAAAAGTACTGTGATAACATATTTTCTCAATGTGCACATCAATTATTTAGACAGTCTTAAGAGTGAGTCTCTGAGAAACTCGACAGACACCGACAATAGAGTCACATCTTAGATTTGGCTGATTCTTTAATATATTGTTAGGGGTATATAGTACAGTATAACCTAAAAACTTCAGCTTGATTGGATCACTTTTTCTCAGGCAAAAATCCAAAATACCACCAGAATTTTGCTAGTTTTTGGATATGGCTCTTCAGTGAGTTTTTCATTAGTAAATATAAATTTTTTAGACTTTAGACTTTCTCTTATTCTAACTATAACTATTAAGATATTACCCTTCTGCATACAAAATTTCAAAGGTTTTGACCGATCTTTAAGTATTTTGGAAACATTATAAGAAGAGCCGATGTTATAACAATGTTGGTCAACCTATTTGATGCGGCAACAGTCAATCATTCTAATTACTGTATGGAATATTGTATTGAAATTTATTCACAATCTTCGACTTTGTCTGAAAAATTGCTAGTAGGATTTTGTAGAGAAAATTTTTCCCTGCAAAATCTACTATGTCATATTTCTGCAGAATATAGCCATTTTGAACTCTGCTGATCGATTTTTTTCTTATGTTTTATCAGGAGAAATGGAATTTTATGCTTCTTTTCCTATGTTTAATATTTTGGCTATGGCATCCTCATTTCATAATGGACTTTGCAACTTTTTTTTACCAAACTGACCAGTGAAAAAAGCTCTACAAAATCTATTATGAAAGAAAAATTTCTGAGTATTTGGTGTTTTTCGTAGTTAAGCACTTATGGAGCAACCCTCCAATTTTTTTTCCGGATCTAGAGCAGATCATTGCTGATTTAGAAATCCTTATTTCAAATTATTGACTCTAACATCTGGTAGTAAACAGCAATAGATACTTTTACTTCGCAAAACTGTGTTTTATATCAACGGTCTCAAGTGTCTCGGAATCCATATACTTCTCATAGTTATGAGTCATGAACGTGACTGTGACTAACTAGTTCATGGCCAGGACATGAATGCGACTAAAAAGCATGGTCACGCAGATTTCTATTCACGAGGTACTGAATTAATTCCTGAACAAATTTATAGTTATTTGGAAATTCTGGTTATGCGTCTGAAATATGCATTTTTATGTGGTGAAATAAAATAATGATCCTGAACATCTACTAAAATGTTTAAAAATAAATGGTGTCTGGAAACAAATTTAAAACTAGACGGGACGGGGCGGTGGTAGTGCGACTTTTTTATTGCCTCGTCCATCTCTGCTCTTTTGTTCTTCAAAAATAATCATTTTTTATTTCATTCTCTCTTTTCATATATATCCTGAAAATTCGACATTTCAAGATTAAAGACATGAGGACACAAATCCTTTTGAGGTTTTTTAATATCTTATCGGCGTCGGTCTTTCATCAAACGACGAAAGTCTAAACGACTCGAACACCTAAATATGTTTCCTCATTAGCTTTTGCATGTGAATAATCGGTATTTCCGAGCGATGCTTTGCATTAACTATCAGACTCATCTTGAACCTGTAGCAAAATTTTATTTGAAATTTTTTAAAACCTTATAAAAATGACTGATGAATTTTATCGATATTATATAAAAATTCGAACTATTCTAGAAATATGTACGAAAACAATTTGCAAAGAACTTACAACAGCATTGAAATCGGATGCTCCAACATGTTCAACTGTTACAAAATGGTTAACACACTTTTGTGAAGAGAGAGAATGTTAATGATGACTTGTGATTTGGTTGTCCGATTTCAATATTTAAGATGAAAATATCGAATATGTTCGATAAATTATCGAAGATGATCCACCTACATTTAATCTATGATGATATCACAGCTGAGACTTCTCTCTCTCAAGGTACAATAGATCGGATCATTCGTAACTGTTTAAAGATGAGAAAAGTTAAATCATATTAGACTGTTCATACACTCAATGATGAACAAAAACAACAACAATTTAGATTTTGTCGTCAAAATCTATCTAACTTTCAGAATGGAGAAAGGAGTTTATCTCATGTCATTATTAATGATGAGACATGGATTTATCATAAGGAAATTGCTTGAAAGTTAAGTAATGCTACATGAATCAGAGAAAATGAACCTCCAAGGACAATTGTTTACCGAAATAGATCTGCACTCAAAACATTGTATCGTTTATTCTTTAAATCAATTGTTGCTATTCTTCTACACAAAGTTGATCAAGGCAAGACTATTGATCACAACTATTGCTTTGAAAATTTTTTTAATTCTATTATCAATAAAATACGAAAACAAGAAAAATTATTAGGCACATAATGTATTAAATTGCTTCATGATAAAAGCCGTCATCGTGCTTAAATTTAAGGTGGAATAGCACGCTCGGTCAAATGAAGTGAAAAAATCCACGAAGATGACTAGAGCTGGATGGTTAGGAGCAGCTGCAGCTAATTGTAGATCTTCGACTGAAGACATGATACAAGTTTGAAGTCTTCGATTTTAAGTAAATCCGAATAGTTCGTCTATATTTCTTCCGTTATCAAAACTCCTTCACTCGATTCTCTCTACAATAACTCTCTCGTATCATTTCGCTAGATTCAATAATAGCGAGGTTGAACGTAACTTGTCAATCGAAGGATAGATTTCGCCCTTAGACAGACAAATCCCTCTTACTTGTTTATTGCGTTTAAAAAATCTGCTATTTAGACACACACACTTATTGAGAAGGACAATGATAATATTTTAGTATTCACAGGAAGGATTTTTGGGAAAGTAAGTAAAAGTAGTGGTACTGCCGAGTGGTCTCTTCCTTTTAAAATTCTTTAATTATTGAACAACTTCAATTGTAGTTTTATTTAATGGAATATTTGGGTTGTACAAAAATTATTTTTAAGCTTCAAGAGTTTCCTAATTATTTATATTATTTCAATCAATTTCAAATAGAGAAAAGCGTTTTTCGCAATAATCAGCTAAAATTTTGACGAGTTTTTTTTCATCTTTTTTCAACTCCACAGAGTGTTCGTTTCAAAAAGAATTCATACAATGATTTATTTTAAGTTTTTTTGAATTTAAACAGAAAACCACTTCCTCTTTGTTCAAATATGAGGAGGACAGTAAATCAAAGAATATTTCATAGAGCGGATTTTTTTCAATAGTCAGTCTTAGTGGGTCATTGCAAGACTAAGAATATTTTAATTGTATTTGTTTTCCTAGTGTGCCTTCGTGGGTCTAAAGATATTTTATATATATATCTCTTTTTCCAACCGTAGATTTTCGTAGAACTATGGATATTTTCTATACTTTTTCTTGCCTATCGTAGTTTCAATGGGATCTAACGATAATTCATACATCTTTCCTTTAATGAAGCGGACTTTGATAGACTATGTAAGCACGAAACCCAAAGTCGATGCGTTGAAACGCGGTTTCACAATAAAAAGCGTTCACACACGATTAAAAACTATTCCACGATGCATCCAACCGCATTTTCAATATGGAACGCGTTGAGATGTAATTCGAAAAAATTTCAAAACGCGTCTGGTCGCAGTTTTTCTATACCACGTATTTAAACGCAATCAGAAAAAACATCAACCGCGTCTAGTTCCTGCAAATCGAATGCGATGTTATCCAAAATTTGCTACTATAGAACAGTTAACTACGTGATCGAAATTATTCGTTTACAAATATTTTACTCATATAGCAAATAATCCATATTTCTCTAAAGCTTCTACGAATAACAATAAAACAATATTGGAATAATTTTTAGCTATCCATAGCCCTTTTATCAAACTATACTAAATACTACTATTTAAATAATATTGATAACTTTACACCATATAATCCTACTAAAAGATTTTATGAATAATTATGTATTTACTGAATCCTTCGATAAAATGATTTATTCATTAAACCCTTCGATAAAATTATTTATCCTGTGACCGATAAAATGAAAAAAATCCTAATATTAATTGTACGTAGTAGATAATAAAAAACGATATTATTTTATTAAAAAATAATTAAATTATTCAAAAAGATAAATGAAAAATCATATTATGTACTAAATATCTTAACTTCGAAAAAAATACATTTTATGGAAATAAACTATTTAACCGATGAAATTCGCATTCAGATATATTTTAAACCCCTCCCCGCAATAGAAGGCCCTCCCGTATTAAAAGGCCCTCTTTAAATAGAAGGCCCCTCTGGAGCAAAAATCTAGAAAAAATGCCCTACAGGGGTAGGGGGATTTTTCCACAAAAAATGTGCGATGTGCGAAACCATAATAGAAGACCCCGGGCCTTTTATTGCGGGGGGGGGGGGGTTTACTTTAAATAAGAAAATATTTCAAGTTGGTATAGCTCAGTGGTGTCAATAAACGACTTCTGATCATCGGTTCATCTGTTCAAACCTGATCATCATCGCTTAAGGTAAAATTCAATCTATTTGCCGTGGTAGGCTAAAACCATCAAAAAATGTTCATGATGATGATGACTCAGTTCGAATCTGAGATAGATTCGAATATATTTTTCAAAACTTTTAGATTTTTTATGGAACGCATTTAGACGCTTCGAATGTTCCACTAAAGACACGTTTAGACGCGTTCCCTCTTAACGTTTCACATGCAAATGAAACGCGTTTTGAGGCAAAAAATATTTACACGGAGGGTCTAGCGAGTTTATAGTTCAGACTCCATAGCAATAGCCATATAAGACTCGGGCTATGCATAAGAAAATATATCAAATATCTCCAGACTCTAGATGCATATTAAGACAGATCCTAGAAAGAAAATGTATAAAATAGTCATAGATCCATGAAGATGCGTCAAAATCCATTATAGGAAAAAAATAGCGTATATGAAATATCAATAGATCCGTGAAGGCTCACTAAGACGCACCGTAGAAGCAAAAGATATATAAAATATTCATAGACCCATGAAAAGGTACTGTAGAAAAAAAGTAGACGAAATTAACATTAGACTCACGAAGACCTATACTATTTTTAAGAAGGAATACCCGAGAGTTGAGAGTGAGGATGGTGGCAAGTGGTGCAATCGAGAATGTTGATACCTATTACAGTGAGAGTTAGGAATAAAGCAATATTGAGCATATGGACGGAATTTTTCGTGTGTCAAGTTCTTTTAGTACTTAGATGTGGCTGTATATCGGATCAATATGATTGTGAAAGACGTTGTAGTGTTGTCGAAGCTGACAATGTTGATGTCGGTGAAGTTAAGAGCGATGAAAGTGTTGAAAAATGGGTCTGTCTTTTATAGACTCACTATACCTCCGCTTTGGTCAAAATATACACTTCTTTTTATCTCGAATTCAAAGAAATTAGAAAACCCCAAAGAGTAAAAGACGATAACCAATTTCTATTATTCTCGAATTAAAAAAAAGACATTTTATATTAACATATTTTATTTTACTCCTTTCTCTACCTCCTTTAATTAAATTTCTGATTTTGTTTATAATTGAAGCTTTCATTTGTAAGTTTTTACTAAGGTTTATTATGCGTATGACTTTCAGTAATTTCAAATTGATTGGAATTTCAATATAGAAATTCAACCAATTTAAATAATTAATCGTACTGCAAGTAGTTGATTCATTTAAAATAAATTAGATAAAAATGGACTTTAATATGGGCACCACTTATCTATGAAATAATATTAATTATTTTGTATAATTAGGAAGTTGTATCACAAAAGTTGTTTAATCATATAAAAAAGTAAAAACAAAAATCTAATTCTACTAATATGAAATGTATTTTACTTACCACAGACATTCGAACCAGAGAATAATCTTGTGAAAAAAACTTTTTCTTGTTTCGACAATTCTTTTGAACAACCGATAGTTTTAGGTGATTTTTTTCTTAGTGGTTTAATCAAATGTTGAAATAATTTTGGATCATAATCAAGAAACACATTACTTTTATTACCAAATTTTGTAATGTTCGACGATTTAAGAATGCTACCCAAAGTAGAATTAGATATTTGATCAAATGTTTTACGTTGATTTATAATTATTTGACCACCAACATTAAAAGTAATAATATTATTTTCTAATGATGAAAATTGATCAAAATTTAATTTTTTAAGCATTTTTTTAAATGGTTCAATAAGTGAAGGTTGTGAAGGAGGATAAAATTTAATTATATTATTTTTATCTAATACTTGTAATTGGTCAAGTAAATGACGAAAAAGAATTGGATTAAAATCTAAAAAAACATTTCCTTTTTTATCCATGGGTAATCTTTGTTCCCAATCACCATTAAACATCATTGAAAGAATTGATTTTGGAAAACGAGTAAGTGTTTCACGAGTTGTCATCATTATTTCACCACCAACATTAAGTTCTATAACATTTGTATTTTTGATACATCTTTCCAATTCATCGTGACTTAGTAGTTGACGTTCAAGGCATTTCACACGACGCTGTGGTTTTACAACTGCATCAGAATCTTCTTCATGTATTGATTCACTTCTTTTCGCTTGAATAGTGATTATGGAAGTATTGTTGTAATTTACCCATATTATAACAAACAATATCAACTAATTTATACAATCATATTTCAAATCTATATTCTTATCAAATGATTAAAATACTTACTATACGTAAAAGAAACGACATATTTATGTTTTTTCAGAAAGAAAATATGCTATACTTTCTTTTGTTCGTATTTATAGAAGAAAAGATATGTGGTATATTTTTTCCATCTTCGTGGAGACTGTTAATGATGTCATAAGTTATTGTTAAATATGATGACAAGGAAGTAAACAAGATATTAGCGAGAGAGAAAAAAACAAGAAAAAGAACCTTTATACTTCTTTTTCCCAAATAATATCGTTACTACTACAGCAAAATGTATTATCGTCTCAGAAATATTTTATTTGCGCCCATTTCGCCTTTTATGCATATAACGTTTCCAAACCAGATAATATCGATGCAGAAAAAGAGAGAAAATTTTGTACCTCTATATATAGTTATATGTACATTTAACAAAATCCGAAGATGAATAATTCTATATAAAAATGTACGAAATAAATTAGAAAAACATGTATTTTTTATAAAAAATAATAAAGTTATTTCTATAACAAGTAGTGCTTATCCAATGGATTTCCTGACGCTTTTTTGGAAGAAATTTAGTATAAGTGTCATAAAAAATTAATTTCGATTTCGATTATATTATATCTCAGTCTTCTTGATCGCATGAAAACTAGGAAACTAACATCCACTCTTTAGTAATGGTCATTTTATAGAAATATTCCTATCTGTGATTCATATATAAATAATAATCGTCATTGTAACTCATTTCTTCATGGAATGGCTACCTCTCATTTGCGAATATGAAAAACGTTGAAGTTTAACTTTAATAAGTTCTTTCAAATTTTCGACTGATTTTCGAGTTGAATAGTTGCTAAGTTTGAAAAAAAATCGAATATTTTTAAATCTAACTCTGTAAAGTTTTAATCGTATAAAATATTTTCATTTAAAATTTTTTTAAGTAGATTTCCTGCAATTTATAGAGGATGTAAGTTATTAGTCAATATATATTTTTAATAATGTAGACTTCTATAATTTGTAGAGCGCGTGACTTAATGGTTATAACTGATTGTTTTAATAATTCTAATAGTCTGCAATTTGTGGAGATCGTAAGCTATTTATTAGAATAAATTTTTAATAAAGGAGAATTTTTGTAATTTGTAGAGAACGTGAGTTATTGATGAGAATAATCTCTTGATTGCACGAAGGTTTTGTAATCTATAGAGATCATCGTGAATATTGAGATAAACTTAAATATTTTATGTCTACGAAAGAGACAGTTGAATATTGTGGGAGATTGTAAATAAATGAAATGATTGTCAATTGTTAAAGGAGTAATACGACTTTAGCTCGAGCAGGGATCGTGAATGTAGAAATAAATTAAAGTACCTCATATTTATGTGAGAGAGATTTTAATATTTTGAAAAGGTTTTTGATGAAGAAATGACAGTCTATTATTGGGATAGTAATACTACTATACCTCGAGCAAAGGTCGTGAATGAAAAAGTAAACTGAAGTATTATGTCTACAAGAACGACCAATATTTTCTAATAATTTTAAATCAATGAAATGATTGTCTGTTATTCAGGTAACGATGCTACGATTGCACGAGCAAGGATTGCTAATGCAGAAACATACTAAAGAAGTAACATCTTAAGAATGACGAAGAACTCTTAACTAGGTTTTATTCAGATTTATTTCAATAATTCAATATTTGTTTATCTCACTATAAAGATTCTGTCGATTATAGTTTGAAATTTTTACAGTTTGGATACTTGCATATTATCTTATACTTATATGTATCGCTATCAATGATGATATAGGTTTGGTTTGATTCATAATGACGCTATGAATGTTAATAGAATCGAAATGAACTAAACCCCTCCCCATAATAGAAGCCCCTCCCATATTAGAAGCCTCCCCCATATTAGAAGCCCTCTCTGAGATGAACAACGTGTTTGACGTATTAGAAGCCCCCCTGATTTTTCGAGAAAGTTTTAAAATTTTCAAGATTTTTTCCGCATTTTCATGCTAAAACTGCTAAAATTTTCCGATTTTCAGGCAACAATTTGACTGACTTTTATCTAGCTGTGCTAATATTTGGAAATACTACCAAAAATCTTCTGAAAAACTCGTAAAAACCTTGAAAATCTCTAAAAACCCTAACGAACCCTTTTTCCTGGCAGTTTAGAAAATTTTTTGGAGACTTAATAGAAGCCCCTCTCCAGAAGTTTCATATGGTAGACATATTAGAAGCCCCCGGGGGCTTCTAATACGGGGAGGGGTTTACGCTTCCAATGTCGTTGCCTATTGTGAATAAATACTGAATCATCTCGATTAATTAATCATTGTCCATTCGATATTAGATTCCATGTCGTGAATGATACAACATATGTTATTAAATTTCGAACAAAAATTAATTAAAAGCGCTAACAATAAATGCTCTTTCTTTGTAATTTAGCGAACTCTACAAATTACAGTAAATAAGACGAAAATTGAAAAGCTTTTTATATAGCGGACTCTATTTTAAACTCATAAAGATATTCAATATTAATTTAAGTTTGAATGAAGTTTAAATTTAAAACTTTGTTTTAAACTTTAGAATTAAGTTGTAAAATTTAAAATTAATATTTATGTTCATGTTCGCAAATGAGAAGCTACATTCTCAAATGAGATGACACAACGAGTTTTCAGATTAAGTAGTCTTACGAGATCAAAAGTCAACCGTCAACACCCAAGTTTAGTGTTCAATTTCCTTCGCATTTCGAGAACCTTTGATCACATTACAGAAAAACGGTATTTATAAAAAATAGATTTTTTACAAAGAAAGTATCGCACTGGCAAAAGGAGGTATACAAAATTCCTATCTAAACATTGTAAAAAATCTTAACCTCCTTTCATTACCATAATAATCAACATTTATCCCTGATTATTTTCTTAAACTTTATTTCGTATCTTATTACAACTCAATTTTTCATCCTTCGAGTGCCCTTTCCTCCTGTGACGACACTAGCCATCACCTATGTTCTCACTGCCTTCTTCTTCTATATGTGCATATGCTCATTTTCTTCGATTATATTATTATCTTTCTTTATTCACTGTCGTGCGCTTTCACTCATTATGCATTATTCATTGTTCTCATTAGTAGTCACGCTTCTTCATATATACTATTTCACTACTTTCTTATTGTTATATAGCTATCCTCCTCACTGATACATTTCGTTCATCTATTTATTCTTCATCTCATACACTTAACTCTGCTATTACACTTATTCGTGACTGCCATTTTTAGTCACTCATTGCTTATTTTTCTTGTTCTCTTTTTCTTTTTATTCATCAGTTTTTTCTTTCTCTTTTTCATTATTTTCTCCAACACATATTCGTAGATCTTCATTCATCTTCATCACATTTCATCATTCTTATATACTTTGACACCACACAGTGGCACCTGCGATTGAAGCCAGTTACATATCTAATTGCATCTTAGCCTCTCCAGAAATCAAAACAAAATTTTATCCCTTCTTTTATTTGAAGTCTTTACAGTATGGTAGAGTTTAGTGTACTGAGTACAAATATCGTTTTAATTTTTAAAATTCGCTGATAATTAAGCAATATATCAGATATTTTTCAAAAGCTCAAAAATCGATTTCTAACCTAAAAGTCTATTAAAATCTGAAATATCTTCAACAAAAATAGACTCATGCGATGCAGAATTCTTTCGTCCACCACATTCTAAATAATTTCAATAAATGATTTAGCATAAATAGAATTTTTTACTTAACTTTTATTTAAAATTACTTAGCAATTAAATGGAAGCCGAAAGAGAAGAAAAGAAAAGCTTTTGTTTCAAAGAACCAATAATGATGGATCATCCCTCAAACATCGTATATAGTTTTTCAATTTAGAGAAATATGAGTAAGCAAAAAAGGAAGTATTAATAAGAAAAATGAGTTGTTAGTAGTAAAAAAAAAGTTTGTCAACTAAATATTGTCGATTAGTCAGATGTAATGTTGATCAATATGCATCGCAATCACCACCGCCAAGTTGACATGCTTCTTTTGATTCATCAGGATTGGCACATTTTGGTTTTCGGATATCACAAGAAACAAGAGAGCCACCACAGGTCCAAGCTCCCTTATACGAGCATTTGCATGCCTTGCCATTTGGTGCAGGCCACGAGATGGAACAACCACCAGGATGATACTCGCAATCACATTTATTTGAAGATGAAACTAATGTTGACGAAAGTGGAATAGGATCAGAAGGCTGTGCGATTCGGAGACCTAACTCAATAGCCAATGCTTTTGCCTTGGCAACACGATTTGTCATAATTCCTTGAACACCTAATTGGATGTATTTGCGCATTGCTGAGTCACTATCCAGAGTCCAGATGTAAGTCATACCAGTTTCACCATTTTTTTTCCCGTTAACACTTTGAGTAATACCATCATAATAAGTAGCTGCCGAACAGGAGCTGATACCAGTACCATACACTCTCTTGTTAGTGAAACGAGAAAGCATAGCTGAGACACCGTTGTAATTATCACCTTCTTGATCAAATGTGAAGAAGTAATTGTCTTTGTTTGGTGAACTACTTGCTACAATCGCTGCAGCTTGAATATAATCAAATGTGTTGATCTTTCCAGCACCAATAACGACTTTTCCTTTATAACCATATGCAAAGAGATTTTTATCAAGAAAAGACACAACATTTGAACCTGCTTTGGCAAGTCGTGTTGTCCATGCAGCATCTACTTTAGAGTCGATAAAGTATAGAGCAATACCAGGGAGACGAGCAACTCGTTGTACATGAGCAGCTGCATTGTCATTGGCTGGAGATCCGTAACAATATCGACGAAGTATATCATAACAAATATGATCAGTACCTGTGAAGCAAATACAATCACATACACCACCATGCTCAAAAATAGTGGGATTCCCATTATCATCGAATTGAAGATCATTTTCGATTGCATTTGCACCTTGCTGCACTGCCCATTCAAGAGAAATTGCATTATTCGCCATGTGTGCAATAATGTAGAAAGGGTCTCGAGTTTGTTCTGCCTGCACCACAACGATGAATGATAATAGTGAAACAAGTAAGAATAAACAGACTTTGTGTAATTCTTGACGTTTCATAGCCATTTATATATCTCCTAAGAAACGAATTTTTAAAACAAAAATTATTGATCATTCTGTATGTATTTAAATATATATACCTGTTGTCAATGATTTGTAATAAACGATGATAAAGATAGTCTTTTCAACAAATCTTCTGGATTATGATAAGAAGCAGTGCAGTGGATAAGAGACCCTATCATGAATCTGACTTTACATAGGCTTTATATATTTTGATATAGGCGTATATAAAACGAAGTGGGTTAGTGTCCCATTTCCCAAACACAAAACCCAATCAATATAATAGAAACGATATAAAAAAAACATTCATTAGTCGTTAATTTATTATATCATTGCAATCATGAATATGTAAATATCAAAAACTATTAATCGAAATTTTTCTTTTCGTTTCAATGAAGAAAAAGCAAAATATTGGTTGTGCATGAATGATTAACACTAACGTAGAGAAGAAACGATTTATTTATTATTGTAAACTATCATGCCAGGTGAAAATGATCAAGTAAAATAAGTGTTCGGTATCGATAAATATCACTGCTAAATAAATTGATTTCAATCTAACATTTTAAAATCTATTTGAGACTGTTCCAATTTGTATGCATGAAAGATTATTGATCTCAATTATGAATAAAGGAAATATATTTTTGGTCACATATGCTAAAACTTATTGAACAGACTCGAATAACCAAATACGTAACTGATATAAATTTTATTATCACTCAATTATATTAGTTGTATTAGCAGTTACAATAGAGATGTTTGTACTGTCCGTGAGAAAAATGGGACATTTTCGGGTCGAATTAAAGCTCTCATTACTAAACTACCATGGTTGAAATATATACTACTCTTGGCTTGCCTAGAGGGAAACATTCTAATTTTTAGGTATATGACATTTAGGTTTACAAATGAATCAGAGAAGATTTTATCCACTATTATAAAGACAAAACATGAGGTTATTCAGGCTGTGTGAAACAGCATCCTTGATAAGCCGAAGATTGGCCCGAACAATCCCAGGTTTTGTCCTTATAATATGAGAGTTACATTTTCTAGTGATTGATAGAAAACACCGTTTCCATGGGTTACAGGAAAAACTCACTCTATTATTATAAACATAAAACACGATGCTGTTCTGTCCATACGAAAGAGAGACTCTACAAACTTCATAATTGGCCTGAATCATACTATGTTTTGTCCTTATAATAGTGGATAAAATCTTCTCTGAATTATTTGTAAACCTAAATGTCGCATACCTGAAAATTAGAATATCTCCTTCTGGGCAAGCCAAGAGCAGTCTATATTTCAGCCATGGTAGTTGAGCAATGAGAGCTTTAATTTGACCCGAATATATCCCATTTTTCTCACGGACACTACAAACACTTCCATTGTAAGATTAAAAATCAGTCTCAAAACTAACTATTTCCAAAGAAAAAAAATCGGTAAAAAGATACACTTACCAATATTTAAAAAAATATATCAGATGTAATAGGCTTCTTTCTTTTGTTCTTCCATTATGGATATTTGCTTCCATTCAATGAAAATAGGTCGAAAGACAACAGTTATATTAGAAATTGTCTCAGAATTATCTTATCAATTTTACTACAATTACAATTAATGGTGCCTTAAAAAAAATCAGTTTGAACAAATTGAAATTAATTCCGTTGCTAGATAGAAAGTTGTTCCATTCTCAAAAAATTAGAGTAATTTCCATTTAAAATCTTAGTTTTTGTCAACGATAATTGGTTTTATAATGAATAGAGAGATTTATTATTAACAATCAATTATCTACGATTACATAAAGCATCTGAAGCGACATTTTTCATATCATCAATGTTTGAATATGTTCAATATAACGAATAATCCCTATGCGGCCGATAGATGCAATGGTATCTTAAATAGGATTGGCATTATACCGTCATTCTACTTTACTTTATTTTTTACTTATATTATGTGAGAATGAGGTTGAAAAATCTTTATATTTTATAAAGTAAAGATAAAATGCAATCTCTAAATTTTGAACTGAGATCTGGTGACTGTCAAATGTATGTCATACGCATTCTATCCATTAATATTTCTTGTATTGCGTGAATAAACTGTAAATAAATATGAGAATATGTCATATGCTTCTATTTATAGGGTACTTTGATAAAAATCACCATATAGTCTTCTACAATAGCCAATCTAAATTTTTTGGCACAATCTAACAGCTTTCAGAAGTTGTTTGCGAAATCATCACATTTTTCCTATAAATCCTATTATACATTTTACAATTATACGAAAGGAGTTAGCATGAGAGCAGGTATTCAAGTTTCAGTTCGAATATAGACGCCAGGAAATAAGAATCCACTTAAACCAATAATTGACTCCTCCAAAAGTAACATCTGATACATTTATATGAAACTAGTTGCTTTGAGATAGCTCAGCTGATTAAAAAATCTTTTAGATACATCGCAATCAATGTTACCAGTCAGATTATTTATTCAATTTTCATAAATCAATTGTGACTATATTCTAGAATATTACAGTTAGAAACAATTTACAAGCAGTGACACAATGCTTTGCCTCTAATAGTCTAATGAAATCAGCTGACACATCGATCTTTTGCAAAATTATTTGTTTTTTTCAAATGGATTATTATTATATCTTGAAATATATATATATAATTTTATTCAAAACTGATGTCCTATAAATATCCTATATAGGAATAGGTGATCCTATATATTCCTATATGTTTACAAAGTGTCACTACGAGGCCAGGAGTTCTTAATCTTGATCTGATCGACTCCTGCAGATATCCAGTTGTCAATGATTCCTTTCTAAAAAATATGATGCTTCTAGAAAAATCCTATTTTGGCGTGTGATCTGATGTTAACTGACTTGATAACTTGAAAGAAATGAAAGTGTACACACAATCTCAAAACTTCAGTTTTAACGTGTAAAAGATATAGATTTTCTAAATGTCGATGTTATGTACAACGTTTATGAAAAATATTGATGATCTAAGAAGTTCGTGTAAAGAGAATATCGTTAGAAACTCAATATCTCTGAGAATAAAGGTGGGAGAGCTCGAGTTATTGTCTGACTTGTCAGGCACTATAGAACTGTCGATATGAAGAACAATTTATATGATATTTCTTTTTCAGAATCGGCTGTAATGGAGAAAAAGCTGTTGTTAATGCGATTACAACAAGATATAACAACCGAAGTAAGAAATGTAACCTTTACACCAACAGAGTATTCCAAAGTTCAAAGTAACTCTCACCAATATATATTAATAACTTGTGCAACTGGATTTGTTGGAATACATTTACTCTACGAATTACTAATGCAAACTGATGAATAAACCACTATTTATTGTTTGACTCGATCTTCTTTCTATTATAAAGATAGAATTCTAAAGGCATTGAAAGACTGAATTTGATAATAAAATAGAATTGCAGATCCAAAAAATTATAATATTGACGGAAAATCTAGAAGAAGCACAGCTCGGATTAGCTGACCAACAATGATTAGAATTAGGATCGAAGTTGACAGTTATTTATCATTGTGGTGCACTTGTCAATCATCTAAAAGATTATGATAGTCATAAATTAGTCAATGTTAAATCTACATGCGAAATTATTCATTTAGCCTCTATAAATAATGCTCGTATTAATTATATTTCAACATCACGTATTGAATTATTCGAAAGCGACATTGATAATTTTCTAGAAAATCAAAATGGTTACATTCAAAGTAAATGGGTTGCAGAAATGATCTTACAAAAACAACCAGAAAACTTGCCGATTACTATATTTCGGTTAGGTAAGATCGATTAAATCTTATTTTGCTTGATCATTTCAAGATTTCATCGATTTTTATCAGCTTATGTAGGACAAGCTTCTAATTGCACATGACATATTTCCGTTTGATTCAGCTTAGCTAATCAAAAAATTCTACGTAAAAAGTTCAATTAATTATCCTGATGCGAATAATAGAAGTTGATTCGTGGCAGTTCAATTGAAGAAAAGTGACTGCGAATCTCTCTGGCATCCACTAGAAGAAATTATACGAGAGAGCAAAGAATCGAGTTGTTAACCTTTTAATCATCAAGTTTTCTTGACACTAATTAAAATCAATGACCTTTTTACAAAATAATTTCTGTAAATTCACAGATATGTTCTCCAATATGTGCTACTTCGATACATATGTATATTCATAAAATTGTTTTTAAATCTATTATTAATATCATTTTTATTTATCTGATTGATATAATAAAGATTTATTTGTGATGAACTAATAACCAAATGTAAAAGAATAAAATATTATAGATATCGTATTTGAAATATTTTTATACTTTTTATAAAATATTACATTAGCAAAACATTCTTCATTTATATATTGAAGATTCATAATCAAATTTGTGTAGTTAGTTCCTTTTTGTTTTATGGAAGTTACTGTTATTCGCATTTGACGTCAATTAACACATTTTTCTGACGCAGTTCTGGATAAAGTCCTGATTTTAAAACATTGTTATTTAAGGTTAACCAAAAGTCTTGAACCCGGTTAAAAGATCCTGTTGGATAAGAAGACCTATTCGAAATTGAAAAAGCAAATATACAACTTTGTAGAGCAAATCAAGGTGCGTCGAATAGCATATATTCAATCTGATCTTCATAAGACTTTAGTGGAACTAGGGCTCAATGACATCAACATCCGTAATGATCAATAACTGAAGGGGCTTTTTAGTACATGATCGTCCACTAGGAAATTTACTATTGTTCCACTAAAGTCTTACGAACATCTGATTTAATATATGCCATTTGATGCGCTTCGATTTGTTCTACAATATGGTATATTTGGTTCATCAACTTCGAATAGTTCTTCTTATTCGACAGAATACTTTAAAACTTTAGGATCAAAACTTTTGGTTAACCCTAAGTAGAAAACATTATTTCCATAAGCTACAGAAAAAATTCACTCTACTATTATAAGGGAAAAACATAGTGTTGTTCGGCTCATATGAAAGAGTATCCTTGGTAACTTAAGATTGGGTCGATCAACATTATATTCTATCCTTATGATAGTGGAAAAAACCTTTTCTGATTCATTTTATACCCAAATTTAAAATTCAAATATCTCCCTTCTGGGCGAGCCAAGAACAGCTAATATTTTAATCTTGTTAGTTTGGCAATGAGAGCTTTCATCTGACTCGAATATATGCTATTTTTTTGATGGACAGTTCAAACATTTCCGTTATTAAAACAGAAATGAAATTTCTTTGTGAAAAATAATATTCATATTTAAATATTACTTTTAAAAACTTTGAGTTTCGCAGAAAAAAGTCGACTAAATTCGTTTCGATTTTATCAAAATTGATAGAGATATTGGTTAGAAAAGCAATTCTGAATCGAAATATCAATTGATTCGATGATGAAAAAAAAACCATAAAACATTTTGATAACATTTCTTAAGTTTCGTGTTTCTTTATTTAACATGAGAGAACCTAAACGTGTATAACAAGAAAAACAACAAATGAACAAGAGAAAAACAAAGAAACGAAACAATATAAGAACAACTATATATAAATAATGAAGGATTGTTATCTATATCGTAATGTAGATGCCGAATTCTAACAACATTCATACACAATTGTTCCATACACCTTACAAAACCAAAGAGAACCAGAGAAAATTGTTTTCTCAAAATCATAATTCTATAAATACACTAATTATTTAAAATCGAGAATGTTCATTTCATTCAAATTTTAAATCAAGTCATATGAAAATATAAAATATTCAATTAATTAAAGATGCAAATTCCGATCAGCATATACATGTGATTTGTTTCATCCTCAAGATGACATATGCTTTTTTTGTGCTGTATCATACCTGTATGAAGGAAAGAACAA
>JAJEKB010021111.1:333138-348490 GCA_022393335.1 Macrotrachela quadricornifera | reverse complement strand
AAATTATACCGTTACCCCCCTGGAATAATATTATTTGCAACCCTGTACAAAATAGTTCCAATTCCTTCAAAAAGTTTCCTATAATGGTGAAAACAGCAGAATACAAATATATATTTGTAAAAGCAATAGTTTCACAGGTCGATATTTTCTATTCTAGCGGAACATTCTTTCTAATCAAGTAGAAAAAACAGTAATCGAAAAGATATCTTTTTGTTAAATAGTTCCACAAATGGATCTTTTCTTTTAAATTGGACCTTTCATAAAAGAAAAGAAGAATAGTTTCAATAGTTCCGGAACTATGGTAAAGGTTCCAAAAGAAAAGTCCGTATCCAGTGCTGCTTTTATGGAGAAACAGACATTCAAAAACCATGCATCATATGAAAATAAATGAATTATGACCGCTAATTGCAAATCATTCAAGAAAATCATTATGTCCGAATAATTTTCTAATCATTTTCCGATAGAACGTATGATTTTACATTGTGAAGAATGAAATCTTTATTCCATAACCGAACACAAATCTAAACAAAAAAGAATGTAAGCACACCACCGAAAACATACATGAAAACAGAACAATATATATCTACCGCTTTCAACGCCTTCTCTCATGTATACATCGCGTTCCAACACATCCTCTCCCACTCGAAATCAGAGGCGAAAAATAAAAACATGTGAGAGGAGGGAAAGACATGTGAGAGGAGGGAAAGGCATGTGGGAGGAGGGAAGGACATGTGAGAGGAGGGAAAGAATGTGGAAGGAGAGAAAGAATGTGGAAGGAGGGAAAGACATGTGGGAGGAGGGAAAGACATGTGAGAGGAGGGAAGGACACGTGGGAGAAGGGAAAGACATGTGGGAAGAATGTGAGTGAAACCAAACAAACATGAGAGAAAAGGATGTATCATGACCAATGGCCATGACATACATATACAGTGTAAATGTTTCACAGGTCCTACGCATCAATTGGCCAGCTCGGACGCCTAAAACTATGTTTTTTTAGCTTGCAAATCATGTCAAATTATTAAGATTTTTTTTACCAACAGAACATCTATGAACTTTCAAACTGATATTCGTAATAAGCATACTCGGTTCTATCAGCAAGTATACATTTCACTTAAATCAGAAAAAATATTTTTTAATGACTCCTGTGGTAGACCGTAGGCCCGAAAAGTTTTTTTCGACTTATTTGAAAAGTGGCCGATAGAATATAATTAGGGTCTAGCTCTAATTACATTTCAATAAAAAAATTTCGATTCTGTGAAAGGTGGGAAAATTCCCTTCTCCGCCTTTATCCTTTCATCTTACTTTATCAGTTCTAAAATAGGACAACAACGTTTTTTGTATATTCAGGACAAAAAAGGTGCGAATCGAATAAATGTAGGCTGTCATGACTGATCATTTAGACATAGAATGGTAATATAAGAGGTGACTCATATATTTCTTTTGTATTTCTTTCTCAATCAAGGCTATTTTCGTCATCTATACCAATGGGAAAAGAACATGGCTTACTGATTCTTGAGTCATGGATTGTTTTAAGCATCTCATTTCAACATACCTCAATCAATTTCTGTATAAATAATCACAACAAGAAATGAAAGTATAAAAGCATCGACCTTTCGTTTGTTTGTTTTATTCGACTATCTGTTCTATCACAAATAGTCATCAGCTTTTATTCATCATCGATCGTCTTTTGATATTATTTCAAGTTAAGTATCATTGTTTTATTAATATATCCGTCCGGTTTAAATAAATGGAAAGCCTTGTTTGAATTATTTTTTCAAGATACTAGGTTCATCAGATTTTATTTTTATACCAGTGGTAGATTATTAGTTGCTCTATCTTTCCTAAAAATTTCTGGCATATACGTTGAGAATTTGTTGAGAAAACAGTGAAACAATGTGTTATCTCACAATGGGTTGTGGGAAACACTGATCCTTTAATACATGTACGTAATATTTGATGTTTCGTTCTGACTCGTTCTTTATTATTTAATTTTCCTCTAACCACAACTTAAACATTAAAAAAAGACGTATAAATCATAATTCGAAGAGAACTAACCAATAAGGAACGATTTAGAACGAAAAAATAGACGTCACATACATGTACATAAGGGCTCGAGTTTCGCGCAACCGTATGTGAGACACTCACATCATGATACTGGATACAAAGTTTCATCCTTTTGATCCATTTCTGAAATGTTTTTCAATATTCCATAATCGGAATCGAATGGAATTCTTTAGCGATTGCTTCCGACAAGGATACTAATCAAGTCTATCTTTCAGATAGTCGAATAGCCAGAAATCAGAAGGAGAAAGATCGGGTGACAATGGTGGATGAGCCATAACTTCGTTTTTCTCAGTTCAAAGATAGTTTACCACAATGTCTCTTACATGAGATTTCGCATTGTCATGATGCAACTTGATTCCTTTTGAAGAAATGAATATTTGTGTAGTTTTAATGAATAATTTTAGTTTTAATGAAGATGGAAATTTTCGATCATTATACGATCATTATCAACCTTTACCACGACCTGATATACAAGATATTAAAATACATAAAACAGTACAAGTGAACACGACAAACATAAACATGATGAAAAATTGTGATTTTCAATACAAAACAAAACATTATCTTAACATCATTAGTCTTTTGCATCATTACCTGGTGTTATCCAATATCCAATATCAATATATCTATAAATTGATTATTCAAGATGATTAGTACTACTATGGGTGAGGGTGTAGGTGATATATTGATATTGGATATTGGATAACACCAGGTAATGATGCAAAAGACTAATGATGTTAAGATAATGTTTTGTTTTGTATTGAAAATCACAATTTTTCATCATGTTTATGTTTGTCGTGTTCACTTGTACTGTTTTATGTATTTTAATATCTTGTATATCAGGTCGTGGTAAAGGTTGATAATGATCGTATAATGATCGAAAATTTCCATCTTCATTAAAACTAAAATTATTCATTAAAACTACACAAATATTCATTTCTTCAAAATTTATTATAAAATCTCAAGAATTTCTATTCTTCATATATTGATTCCTTTTGTAACTAATGTCGGTCTTTTCATCGATAAATTCTTGGTCAATGGTTTTAAACATTTATCCAGATAGTGGTTACCGTCAATTGATTGATCAGGAGGCACTTGATGACTAAGCAACGGTCCATCAGTCATGAAGAAAATAACAAACATTGTTTTCTTGTCATTGATTTGTCATTTAATGATTGCTGGAGGTCTTTCTCCCTTTACCATCCATGTTTTCGATTGCTGTTTCGAACCAATCTTTCGATGATAAATTCAAGTCTCATCTCCTGTGACAACATTGCATAGCTTCCATCTATCCTCAAATTTTGCCAAAGTTTTTATACAAAGATTCACACGCCGCTGTCGTTGTTCCTCTGTCAGTTGATGTGGAATCCATTTCGATGATAAATTTCTTAACCCGAGATATTCAAGACATCGGTAACGTAGTCAATACTAATGTATGGGTTGTCGTCCAGCCACTGCGTGGATCGACTCCAACCGGCTCTTGTCCATTGGAGAAATCAGCAATAGTGAAATGTTTGAAAAACACCTACAATGAAATTATGAAAAAAAAACCAAGATATATCACGTGTATGCGTCAGATACGATAGGAGAAGGGAACAAAAGGACACGCTCGAGAGAAACATTTGAAAGAATAACAGAAAATGTATGGATATTGTAAACGCTTTATATGTGTAATGAAATGAAAAGAATCGATACATGTGGATAATTTTCATAATAAATGTGTCATTATCCATCGGATCCGGGACGATGTCTTCAAAGGAAAGCAAAGTAGCTGGAAATTACCAGTGATAGAGATTTTTAAAGACACTCATTTATTGTATACTTTCTAACGGTCGTACCTACCAGAAATAAGATTTAATAAAGCCAAAATCAAACAATATAAAATTTTTGATAGATGTTTTCAGAACTTTTTGACTGCCCTATATACCATCTTGAAAAGTTTAAAAAGCTGTCCTGAACTTTATACTTTAGAATAGTCCTTACAATTTCACAAAAGTACTTCTAACAAAAAAATGAATAATGACATGAAATGGTACATTAATTGTATACATGGATATAGATATATTGATATCGACTACAGCAGGTTATATGCTTAACTTTAAGAAATGGGTTCAGGAAAGTGAGCTCCAAATGTAAAGACATGTTGATGGTAACGTCAGTGGAGTTTACATTTGGAGGACACTTAGGTCGACTGAAGAAATGTCGTTCAACATACTGATTTGACAACAATATTCCGAAATTTTCATGTACAAATTTTTACCTCATGGCAGTCTTTAACGGTAAATGTAATACATAAGGTTTATTCCATGAGACAATGAATTAAAATGAAGTTTATCATGTATGTATGATTGAAAGAGAAGAATATTTCTATAAAACGATTCACCGCTAAAGACTGGATTTTAGAATCTTACCGTTCATACGATCAAGGACTATAAGATATAGTTTAATGAAAATCGAGATTATTTTGAATACAAGATGATCCATAAGTCTTTGGCTCTTTGAGAAAAATTGCTCGTTCTCCTTTATAGTAAACTCAAAAATGCTCAAACTTTGGTATGTTACCACAAAGTTTCATATCTTTATTATTACTTATTATAAGGGAGATATATAGATTAACATTCTATAAAACTTATTTTATCCACGTCCTAAAGTCATAATTAGCGCATAATGAATGTTCCGCCACTTGATAAGTTCTACATCAGAAACAAAATATACTACGAGCTGCAGCGTGAATAGCTCTACAATCTGGCCAGTAAAGCATATTTTAATTATAGAGTTTTTTGCTTCTGAAAGAAAGCAAAACTCTGTACGATTAATTTTCGGCATTACAAAAATTGATCGCGTAAATTTTGCTCTTTTTAGTACACAACAAAAGCAACCTTTTCTTTGTAAAGTGGAAAACTTTCGACGCTGCGTCTTTTAGTATACTTTACCTTTTCTTAATAAAATGTATTAGGTGAAAAAACAAAAGATTTTTCGTTCTTTGAGAAAAAAATCGATCTTTTTATGACGGCGAAAACTCATTTCATAGGATTCTGCTTTCTTTTGGAACCAAAAAATCTATATAATTAAAATATGCTTTACTGTCTCGATTGTAGAACTTTTCACGCTACAAAAAAGTTTTATAGAATGTTAATCTATATATCTCCCTTATAATAGGTAATAAAGATACGACATTTTGGGGTAATATACCAAAGTTTAAGCATTTTGAGTTTACTATAACAGAGAACAAGCAATTTTTTGAAAAAGTCAAAGACTTATGAATACGATGATATTTGAGCCAAAGAAAACAGTATACTATCTAATAAAAGAATTGTTATAATTTTTAGATTTACTTTTATAATAATAATAATAATAATTATAATTATAATGGAACCGATTGCTCTTATCGGTATATCATGTTCGTTTGCTAATGGTATTGATTCACCATATTCACTTTGGAATGTACTTCGTGATGTTATTGACGTTGGAAGTGAAATACCGAGGGAACGTATGGATTTGCAATCAGTTGCAACTTTTCTTTTTAATCTCAATCCAAATTTAAAAGATAATTTGATCAAACGTGGTTATTTTCTTAAGAATGAAATGTTAGATCAATTTGATCCCGAATTCTTTGATTTGAGCGAAAATGAAGCACGTACAATTGATCCAGCACATCGTTTGCTATTAAAAAAATTCGTTCATCTCTGTGAAGATGCAAATATCACACTTGATCAAATTAATGATACAAAAACTTCCGTTTATATTGGTCAATTCTCAAGTACACATGAAACAACAATCAGTTTACAACCATATGAAGCATATTCACCTTCGACAACAGCAAATCTTCGTCGATATAATGCTAGTGCACGTCTTGCATACCATTTTAATTTACATGGACCAAATGCAACACTAGATACAGCTTGTTCATCGTCATTACAAGCTGTTCATTTAGCTGTTCAATCATTGAGAAATGGTGATGCTGATTATGCTGTTGCTGGAGGAACAAATACAATTTATACACCTGAAGATCTTATCCATAGTTCTCTGTTACAAGCTATATCATCTGATGGACGAAGTCGATCTTATTCTGCAGATGCACATGGATATGCAAAAGGTAAATTAAATTCTTTTATTAATTATTCGAAAATTTACACTTCTTATTTTTATTTGTAGGCGAAGGTGCAGCTCTTGTTTTATTAAAACGATTATCTGATGCTGTTCAACATGGTGATCAAATTTATTGTGTGATACGAGATGTTCTGTCGAATCACGATGGACATTATAAAGATAAAATTAATTATACAACACCATCATCTGATGGTCAACTTTCACTTCTCAAGGAAATATATAACAGAAATCATATCAATTTAAAAGACGTGTTTTATGTTGAGGGTCATGGGACTGGTACCCAAGTTGGTGATCCAATTGAGGCAAATGTACTAGGAAAATTTTTTAGTCGTACAGAATCTGACTCATCCTTATTACTTGGATCAGTTAAATCTAATATTGGTAAGTTTGACTAATTGTTCAGTAATTAGATAAACTGATGACGTTCTTTTTCAAACACATAGGACACACTGAAGGTGCTGCTGGAGTTGCTGCTTTAATTAAAGTTGCACTGTCAATGAAACATCGTGCGATTCCATCACAAATGCATTTTAATAAAATAAATCCAAACATCAAAGCAAAAGAGTATAATCTACAGATTGTACAGAATTTAACAAAATTTCCTGCATTATCAAAACATTCTTCAGTTTTAATGGGAATCAATTCATTTGGTATGGGTGGCAATAATTGTCATGCCATTATTGAAGAATATCAATGTTTTGATGATGACAAAATGTTGACAATTGATAAATATCAGTCAAGTTTAATACAAGATTATCATCAACGTTACTTGGCAGTATTTTCAGGTATATTATCTATAGTTTTATTATTAAATAGTTTTTAAAATATGTCATATAATATAAAACTAACGTTCTATTTTATAGCACGATGCTACGAATCATTAACAGAGCAAATAAGTAAATTTTTTCAATGGTATGAATCTCAATCGATATCTAATGATGAAGATTTGTTCTTATCTGGTCTCTGTTATAAATTATTGATTCAGAGAACAACAACTTTTCCAAATAGAATCTCATTCATTTTTTCTGATAGAAATGAATTACAAAATCAACTCAAATCATTTCTTTCTAATCCTACAAATAATACAAACTTTAAAGACATTATAGTAACACAATTCAAAGAAAAATCAAATAGAGAGGAAAATATATGTTTTGTTTATGCTGGACAAGGACCACAATGGTGGAAAATGGGACGTGATTTATATAAAACTGAACCGATTTTTCGTGAATGGATTGATAAAATTAGTAAAGAACTTGAAGAATTAACAAATGAATGGTTTATTCTAAAAGAACTTATTGAAACAACAGACGAAGAACAGTCACGTATTAATGATACATATATAACCCAACCTTGTATCTTTGCTTTACAAGTTGCTTTGACTGCACTTTGGATTTCATGGGGTATTTATCCAAAAGTGATTGTTGGTCATTCAGTTGGTGAAGTAGCAGCAGTATATGTAAGTGGAAGAATAACATTAAAAGAAGCTGTTAAGATTATTTATCATCGTGCTTGTGTTCAACATCGTAATACAAATCAAGGTGGAAAAATGTTAGCATTGAATGGATTAAATGAACAAGAAGTACATATTTTACTTAAAGGAATTGATGATAAAGTTACAATTGCTGCAATTAATAGTCCAACATCAATAACTTTAAGTGGTGATAGTAATATACTCGATGAACTTTATCAAATTTTAACAGAAAAGAAAGAAAATATTTTTAAAAAATGGTTAAAAATTTCAAATGCATTTCATAGTGTTCAAATGGAAAGATTCAATATTCGAGAAGATTTACTTTATGCTTTACAAGATATTAACGGAACTAAATTTGTTGACAAAAATGATTGTTTTGATGAAAATTGTTCAACAGCAAAACTTTATTCTACAACAACAGGAAAATATGTTGATAAGAATTTATCATTTGACAATCAATATTGGTGGAAAAATATCAGACAATCAGTTCGTTTCAATGAAACTATTGAAATGATTTTAAATGATCAAACATGTAAAATTGATATGTTTATAGAAATTTCTCCACATCCTGTTTTAACTACATCAATTCAAGAATGTATTCAATATCTAAAACCTCGTTTAATTCCAACTATTCTTTATTCTTTAAAACGAAATGAAAATGAACAAAAATCTATTCTCGAAAATTTATGTCAAATTCAAACTATTGATTGGAAAAAATTCTATCAAACACGTATATGGTCAAAATTATTAATTAATAAATCAATAAATTCTCAATTAGATGAACTTCCACTATATTCATTTAATAATCAAACTTGTTGGTTTGAAAGTATTGATTCTGTTATAAAAAGACGATCAATTCAAAAAATTCATCATCCTTTACTTGGAATTCGTCAATGGATAACAGAAACAAAATTTGCTATATGGAAAAATTATTTAAATTTAGAACTCGATCAATTTAATTATTTAAAAGATCATAATATTCAAGGAAATATTTTATTTCCTGCTACAGGTTTTATTGAAATAATTGTAGCAGCTATTAATGAATTAAAACAACAAGATGAACAAATTGAATATATTACAATTGAAAATATACAATTTATTTCGGCTTTAAATATTATATCTGATAATGATAATAATCAAATAACTGAAATTCATACAATTATTGATACACAATTTCAACAAGTTTTTATTTACAGTCGTCGTCAACATATTCATATGTCACAAGAAAATTTTAATCGTATAGCTGGTATTGCATCAAATGATATTTTACAAGATTATTCAAATGAACGTTTATTAGATGATTATCATTCAAATCAATGGATTTTACATGCACATGGTTTTATTAAATATAATTATTCAAAAACAGATCAATCATTAATTATCGATACAATGTACAATGTTGATTCGCTTCATCAAACTATTAACTTATATTTAAATGATTGTCAAAATAATTGTATAGAATCATTTTACAAATTTTTAAATTATCGTGGTTATAAATATGGACCACATTTTAAATGTCTTGATGGATTTTATTTAATAAAAGATAAATGTTTTAGTAAACTTCATTCATTTGAAGATAATTTAAAAGATTATTATTTACATCCAGCAATAACAGATACATGTTTACAAACAACATTAATTTCTATTAAAGATTATCAAACATATGTTCCAACTGGTTGTAAAAAGATTTTTATACGAAATAAAAAACAACTTATTAATAATGAAATTTTAGTTGAAGTTAAAATGAAACCAATTATTCGTGGTTTAGGAACAAATTCATCTTATACATTTGATTTAATATTATTAAATTCATTAACAAATGAAATTGTTTCAATTTGGGAAGATTTTCAATTAAAACCATTATTTAATAATTTTGAAAATTCAGATGAACAATCACAATTAAATCTATTTGAAAAAATTCAAAATACAATTCATTTTCCTTCTTCTTCATTAATACGTCATAATCTTACTAATGAATTAGAAAATAAATTTACATTTACAACATCTTGGAAAGAAATTCATTTTAAATCTTATATTAATAATGAAATACTTCCAAATGCAATTGATCTATTTAAAGATAAAAATATTCAAAATCCTCCTCAAACTTCACTTGATAAACAAATGTTTAAATCAACAAATTATCTCGATAAATTTGCATTAATTAATATTAAACTACAATTAAAACAAATGATAATCAAATCAACAAATACAATTAAAATAAATAAATCCGATTGGACAATAAATAAATTCAAATCTACTCTTGTATTACCACGATTTCATACATTACTCAATGTTTTTTTTGAACATAATATATTTGATGATCAAAATAATAATTTAACTGAACATCACATAAATTTATATCAACTAAAATTACTTAAAAAGTTTCCATTAATACGTCCTTTAATTAATTTAATTTCTAATTGTGGTTTACATTTACAAGAAGTTTTAACTGGAAAATTAGATCCATTACAATTAATATTTAATGAAGAAAATAAACAAGTATTAACAGATTTTTATCGATGTCATACAGAAGCACTTACCAAATATATATTTAATGAATTTACTAAACAATTAACAATTAATTTAAAAGAAAATAAAAAACAAACTCTTCATGTACTCGAAATAGGTGGTGGAACAGGTGCAGCAACATTATCAGCTTTAGAAATTTTATTAGATTTTGCAAATTCAACTCAAACAGAAGTTGTATATACATTTACAGATATATCTTCTGGATTTTTTCAAGATGCACAAAACAAATTTGATTCATTACTAAAAGAAAAAAATCCAAATAATTTATTACATATTATATATGATATCTATGATATTGAAAATCAAACATCAACATCTAAACAATTTCAATTTGAATCATTTCATATTATATTTGCTTCAGTTGCATTACATGTCGCTACAAATGTAGTTGAATCAATTTCAAAATTACGAGATTTACTTGTACCAAATGGATTAATTATTTTAATTGAATTAACATCAGCTGCATTATATTATGATTTAATATTTGGTTTACTTCCTCAATGGTGGAAAACCGAATTAATAAAAGAATATCCTAATATTCGAAAAATTCCTTCAAGAGCAATAATGACTGCTCAACAATGGAATCAAGCATTTAAATTAGTAACTGGTTTTAAATCATCAATTGATTATGTTTCACATTCTTTATCTAATGAATCAATAATTCTTGCTCAAAAAGAATTAAATATAAAATCATCCTCATTATTGCATAAACAAGAAGTATGGATTATATTTGCTGATCAAAATGAACATAGTATTTCTATAGAAATGGCTAAAAAACTTCGAAATATTCATGAAATAAATCATATTATATTAATATATCGAAATCAAAAACCAATTAATATTAATTATAATTTATTTAAACAATTTGTTATAACAAATATAGATAAAGAAATAAAATCAATTTTTGATGAAATATATTCATTAATAGAATTAAATTCAATTATAAAAATCGTTTATTGTTGGTCTTTTAATTTAAATATTAATGAAATTACTAAAGATATAATTGAATCAAATGATGAAAATATCTATACTGCATTTTTATCAATTATAAATACAGCAACAACTGTCTTTTCTATTGAACCATATATATACATTTTAACTTCCAATGCTCGAATAAATCCATCTCAAAGTTGTTTAATAGGATTTACACGTACATTTATTCAAGAATATAAAAAAAATTCTATGAAAATAATAGATTTAGAATATGAAGAATGCATTTCTTTTAAAGATAAAATTCTTGAGGAATTAATTCAAGAATTGTATACTAATAAGAATGGAAATGAAATAACATTAAAACAAAATTCTGAAAAAGATATTGTTCAAAGATGGATACCATTCTATGAAAGAATAACAACAACATCTAATAGAGAAAATAAATCTGAAACAAAACGTATTGTACCTACTCAAAATTATGATTCTATTCGATTTAAATTAGAAATTCCAAAATCTCGTTTTTTATCTGATCTTAAATGGGTTATTGAAACACATTCAAATGGAACAATAATTCCATTTAACAACGTCGAAGTTGAAATACATTGTATTGGAATTAATTTTCGTGATATATTAAAAGCTCGAGGTTTATATCCAAATACTCAATCAACATTTATTGATTATGAACAACAAGAAGGTAATTCAAAAGATGAAGAATTAGGATCAGATTTTTCAGGTATTATAACTAAAGTTTCAAATCAAATTTCATCATTTAAAATCGGTGATCGAGTTATTGGTTGTACAACAGATATTGGTTGTTTTAAATCACATATTATACTAGATGAAATTCGAGTAGTTCGTGTACCTTCACCATCATTAGTATGTGATAAATTAACAATGGAACAACTTTCTACTATTCCATCTCCATTTCTTACAGCAATTTATGCTCTTCGTGAACGTTCAAATTTAAAACAAAATCAAACAATTCTCATTCATACAGCTTCGGGTGCTGTTGGTTTAGCAGCTATACAATATGCTCAATTAATTGGTGCACAAATTATTGCTACAGCTGGAACTGAAGATAAACGAAAATTTTTACGCGAAATATGTCATGTTCAATATGTATTTAATAGTAGAGATCTTTCATTCGTTGATGAAATACGAAAATTAAAACCTAATGGAGTTGATATTATTCTTAATACACTTTCAGGAATATTTCAACAAGAATCAATTAAATTACTTTCACCTATGGGACATTTTCTTGAACTTGGTAAACGTGATATTTATTCTGAATCGAATTTAAATATGTTTCAACTAAGAAATGATTGCACTTTTCATGTTATTGATCTTGTTACTATTGCAAAAGCTCGTCCTGATATTATTAATAATCTATTAAAAGAAACTTTGATTATGATTAATAATAAAATGTTAAAACCAATATCACCTTTAACAGTATTTTCACCATCAAAAATTGAAGAAGCATTTACTTTATATAACAAAGCAACACATATTGGTAGATTGGCAATAACAATGATGAATTCATCTCAAGAATTATTATTACATGAAGAAAATCATGAATTAGAAAATGAGAAAATTTTTACCGATTCTGTATGTAATCATGGAACAATTATTATTTCTGGTGGATTTGGAGGACTTGGAATTGAAATAACAAAATGGATGATTGAAAAACGAAATGTTAAACGAATTGTATTATTATCTAGAAGAAGTATTGAAAAATTAAAAGAAAATCCTAAAGATATTAATCAATTGAATAATCTAAAACAAATAGCTATTAAAAATAATGCTCAAATTGAATTCGAACAAGTTGATATAACAAATCGAGATCAAATTTTACATCTATTTGAAAAAATTAATAAAACTCATTATCCAATACGTGGAATTTTACATATGGCTATGATTTTACATGATTGTCTCGTCAAAAATATGACATCAGATATTTTATTAAAATCAATACGACCAAAAGCTCATGGTGCATGGTTTCTTCATGAAATATCATTACAAACTAATAGTCCTATAGAATTCTTTATCATGTTTTCATCAATTCGTAATCATGTTAATGATCTTGGTTCAGCTAATTATAATGCTGGAAATCATTTTCTCGATAGTCTTGCTTATTATCGACAACAATTACAATTACCCGCATTATCAATTAGTGTACCATGGATACTTGATGCTGGTTATATACATAAAAATAAACAAATAATAACAAATTTAAAATTTCAAGATAATGGATATGAATTTATTCCAGCTCAATATTTATTTCATTTACTTGAAAGATATCAACAATATCAAAATAAAACATCATCTTGTATTTTATTTACAGTTGATTGGGAAAAATTATATTCAAAACGAGAATTATATCCATTAAGATTACAAAAATTAATTGAACAAGAATTTTCGTCTTCAACACAACAACAGAAAAATGTAAATTGTATTACAATAGATGATAGAAATGAAATCAACTCAATTGATATTGATACAATACAAATAGAAATTCAAAAAACAGCAGGAAAATTATTTGGTTCATCTGATATAGAAAAAATTGATTTAAATCGATCATTGGTAAGACAAGGTTTAGATTCATTAATTGCTGTATCACTTTCAAATTGGTTAATACATCAATATTCAGGTATTCGTCTTTCAGTTACTGAACTATTACAAGGATTATCAATTGAAGAAATAGCAGAAAAAATTTATTCAGAAATTCAATCACGAGATCATTCGAATAGTCAAAGATCAAATAATAATAAGATGGATATCAATTCTCTTTCAACTATCAATGAAACAGATATTAACAGAGATAAAACATTACCAAAATTAATACAATTACCACAGTGTGAATGGTACAAACCATTTCCACTTACAGAAATTCAACAAGCATATTTTATTGGTCGTCAAAATAATCTTGAACTTGGTCAAGTTTCTATGTATGTTTATGGGGAATATGATTGTGATAAATATATGTTTAATATTGAACAATTTCAACATGCACTTAATACATTAATTCAACGACATGATATATTAAAAGTACAGATTATTAATGAAACCGAACAACAAATATTAGAAACTGTACCATACTATAAAATTAAACTTGTTGATCTATCTTCATATGAATATGATCAAGAAAGAATAGAAATTGAACTTAATAATAGACGACAGTTACTATCACATAAAATATTACCATCAAATAAATGGCCACTGTTTGATATTCAAGCAACACAATGGAATAAAACAACTATTCGATTACATATTGGTTTAGATGGATTAATTTTAGATGCATGGAGTATGGTTATTTTTCTCAATGAACTATTTATTCTATATAAAGATCCAAATTTTGAATTACCTTCATTAGAACTATCAATTCGGGATTATAATCTCACTGTAGAAGCAATGAAACAAACACATTCCATAGTCTTTGATGAAGATAAACATTACTGGATTCAACGTTTAAATACATTTCCACGTAATGGTCCTCTTCTTCCACTACATCAATTACCCAATAAAATAAAGCATCAAAAATTTCAAAGACTTACACAAACTATAGATGCTGTTCTTTGGAAAACTATTTTAATAAATATTAAAAAATTACGAATAACTCCCGTTAGTTTATTGATTACATTGTATGCTTCTATTCTAAATAAATACGCTGATCATAACACAGAAAATGCAGAACATTTTGTAATCAATGTACCATTATTTAATCGTCTTCCATTACATCCACAAGCAAATCTTTTACTCGGTGATTTCACTTCGATTTTATTACTTGAAATTGATTTCACAAAATATCCAGATAATACTTTCGGTAATATTGTTCAAAAAATTCAAACGCAATTATGGAATGATCTCGATCATACATCTTATACTGGATTACAATTTCAACGAGAATTAATGAAAAATACTCATACGAATAATCTCATCACTTTTCCAGTTGTATTTACAAGTATTATAGGAATTAACAATGCTGTTTCAACTAATACCACAGAATATACTTCTCTTAATAATCATTTCAATGGGGAATTAATATATTCAATAGCACAAACACCTCAAATATGGCTTGATTATAAAAGTCATGAAAATCAATTTGGACAACTAGTTGTTGAATGGGATTATGTCGAAGATTTATTTCCATCACAAATGATTGAAACAATGCATCATGATTATTGTACTTTATTAACAAAATTTGCTAATAATTTTGATAAAATGTGGCAAAAACCATTAGAAAATATT
>JAJEKB010021111.1:302913-333128 GCA_022393335.1 Macrotrachela quadricornifera | reverse complement strand
GAACACTTTCCCTTGAATCAAAATGGTAAAATCGATCGAAAACAACTGCAGCAGTCTGGCTTTGTTGTACCTAATAGAGAAGCTGATTTCATAAGACCAGTCACAGAGATGGAAGAAAAAGTTCATAATATTTGGACGAAAGTGTTAAAACAGAATGAAATCTCGATGAATGCAAACTTTTTTTCGATGGGTGGCGATTCGGTTACACTAATAAGGTTATTCAGTTTTTATCAGAAGGTATTTCATTTATCGAAGAACGTTTTACGAATGACGGAGTTATTCAAAAGTCCGACGCTACGTGATCATACGGAAATGCTGATTAACTGCGTGAGCTCTGTTAAAGAAGGTAAATATATTCATCTTTGACAATATTTTCATGCTAGTGTTCGTGAAATAAATGTAAGATGATGCGATACCGTCTGTAATAGTTTACTAGGGATGTAAAATCTATCATAAGTTGTAAATTTTTTTCAGAAACCATAAAACCGTATGACTGTCGATGATTAATTTTCCGAAGTTTCTACTTTTTCTATGATTTTGAAGTCTTTTGAGTTTAGTAATATGATCTTTTCTTGCAGCTTTTGAGTACGAGTATGAGGTTTTCTATTTTATTTAAGGAGACTCTCTCTTTTAACGTTAAGGCCGTTGAGAAATCATCTCGTGATCAGATTAAGGACCGGATGAAGTATGAAAAGCTGGAATAGGATTCGGCTTCTGGCGTCTTCATTACCCCAGATATCTAGGCCTCGACAAGATGAGATTTAGTTCGGATCTGTTAGATCAGCTCTTCGTTAAGAATGGATCTATTTCATCAGTTCAGTTCAAAAGAACTGATCGATGTTTGAAAAAAAAGTATGACTGCTTTCTATTGCTCAAAGTCCACTGATAAAGTGCACTGGAGATTATTATAATCATATATAGGAAGATACTCAGACCCTTAAGTCCTACCTATGGTAGAGGATGACGCACGTCTTCAAGTGTTTACCTCTATGTAGCAATTGAGGACCTGGGTACTTCTCAACAGACAGGACTTGAAGATCTAGACCCTCCTTCTATGTAGGATTATGATAATCTCAAGAACACTTTATTAGTGAGCCTTGAGCAATGGAAGGTAGCCATATATTTCTCTCAGGCATCGATCAACTCTCAGAACTGAGGTGTCGAACAGTTCAGAGCACTTTAAGAGAACTGCTGAAGTAGTTCAAATTTTATGTCTAATTCATCTGAGTTCTTAATCTTGATCTGATCGACTCCTGCAGATATCCAGTTGTCAATGACTTCTCTCTATGAAAAATGATGTTTTTATTAAAATCCTATTTTGGCGTGCAATCTGATGTTAACTCACTTGATAACTTGAAATAAATAAAAGTTTACACACAATCTGAAAACTTCAGTTTTAACCTGTAAAAAATATAGATTTTCTAAATTTCGATGTTGTGTACAATGTTTATAAAAAATGTTGACGATCTAAGAAGTTCTTGTAAAGAGAATATCGTTAGAAACTTAATATCACTGAGAATAAAGGTGAGAGAACTCGAGTTATTGCCTGACTTGTCGGACACTATGGAACTGTCGGTATGATGAAAGGATAGATTCCAAGAGCTTACATGATTAGAAATATTTGCTCGTAAGATGTACTACTTGAGAATAGTTCTTTTGCACTGATACGACGTTATCTCTTTGAAACCGCATGATGAATGAGTTTCAGTTTTTCAATCATTTTCACGTGAATCTCAAAATGTTTTTCACAGTGTGAGAACAATTCATATGATATTTCTTTTTCAGAATCGGCTGTAATGGAGAAAAAGTTGTTGTTAATGCGATTACAACAAGACATAGCAATCGAAGTAAGGAATGTAACCTTTACACCAAGAGAATATTCCAAAGTTCAAAGTAACTCTCACCAATATATATTAATAACTGGTGCAACTGGATTTGTTGGAATACATTTACTCTACGAATTACTAATGCAAACTGATGAACAAACCACTATTTATTGTCTATCTCGATCTTCTTCCTATTATAAAGATAGAGTTTTAAAGGCATTGAAAGACTATGAACTTGATAATAAAATGGAATTGCAGATCCAAAAAATTGTAACATTGACCGGAAATCTAGAAGAAGCACAGCTCGGATTAGGTGACCAACAATGGTTAGAATTAGGATCGAAGTTGACAGTTATTTATCATTGTGGTGCACTTGTCAATCATCTAAAAGATTATGATAGTCATAAATTAGTCAATGTTAAATCTACATGTGAAATTATTCATTTAGCCTCTATGAATAATGCTCGTATTAATTATATTTCAACATCACGTGTAGAATTATTCGAAAGCCATGTTGATACTTTTCTGGAAAATCAAAATGGTTACATTCAAAGTAAATGGGTTGCAGAAATGATCTTACAAAAACAACAGAAAAACTTGCCGATTACTATTTTTCGATTAGGTAAGATCGATTAAATCTTGTTTTGCTTGATTATTTTCAAGAAAACATTTTCTTTCTATTTCAATCTACATAATAGGTTTGATTTTATGGAATACTGAAACTGGTCATTACAATAAAAATGATTGGGTTTGTCGACTATTCAGTGGTTTAATCGCACTTGATATGGCTGCTCCTGATCTCGATTATAGTATTCATTTTACGCCTGTTGATTTTGTCAGTAAAAATATCGTCTCTCTTGGTCAATCGATTGATTTAATTGGTAATGTTCATTCATTCAAAGAAGAACAAAAAATACAATTCAAAACAATATGGAAATCGATATGTCATGCACGTCAAACGATAGAAAACTATCTAAATTATGATACATGGATAGAACTTGTTTTAACAAAGATCCAAGATGATGAAAATAATAATGAATTACTCAACGGTTTACTATATTTTCGTGCTATAAAAAACGAATATCTTGACAAGAACAGCATCATTTTCAATGAAGACAGTAGTGAACACAATCATATTGATCATAACAGTGAAAATATCGAACAACTGAATTTAAACGTTTTTATCATGAAGCTTTTAGAAATAGAACAGAACTAATAACTTCGGACTGTAAAACTAATTTCCTACTAACTCTTGTAAATAACTTATTTTCAAAATAATAAAAATTATACTAAATTTCACTCATCATATCTTTCACTTGAAATAAATTTTGTGACAAGTGAGTTAGTTAGAATATGATATACTTTCGAAAATAGAATTTCAAGATTTTATCGATTTTTATCAACTTATGTAGGACAAGCTTGTAATTGTACATGACATATTTCCGTTTGATTCAGGTTAACTAATCAAAAAATTCGACGTAAGAAGTTCAATAAATTAACCTGACGCGAATAATAGAAGTTGATTCGTGACTGTTCAATTGAAGAAAAGCAACTGCGAATCTCTCTGATATCCACTAGTAGAAATTATACGAAAGAACAAAGAATCGAATTGTTAACCTTTTAATTATCAAGTTTTCTTGATACTAATTAATATCAGTTTGATTTATTTGTGGTGAACTAATAATCAAATATAAAAGAATCAAATATTATAGATATCGCATTTGAAATATTTTTATACTTTGGATAAAATATAAAATTAACAAAACATTCTTTATTTATATATTAAAGATTCATGATCAAATTTGTGTAGTTAATTCCTTTTTGTTTTATGGAAGTTAGTGTTATATACATTTGACGTCAATTAACGCATTTTTCTGATGCAGTTCTGGGTAAAGTCTTGATTTAAAACATTGGTGCTTAGAGTTAACCAAAAGTCGTGAGCCCAGTTAAAAGACCCTGTTGGATAAGAATATCCATTCGAAATTGAAAAAGCAAATATACCATTTCGTACAGCAAATCAAGGCGCGTCGAATGGCATCTATTGAATATGATCTTCATAAGATTTTAGTGGAACTAGAGTTCAATGACATCAACATCCGTAATAATCAATAACTGACAGGACTTTTGAGCACATGACACTCTAATAGTAAATTGACTCTAGTTCCACTGAAGTCTTACGAATATCAGATTGAATATATGCCATTCGACGCATCTCGATTTGTTCTACAAAATGGTATATTTAGTTTATCAATTTCGAATAGTTCTTCTTATTCGGCAGGATGCTTTAAAACTTTAGGATCGAAACTTCTGGTTAACCCTAAGTGGAAAACACTGTTTTCATAAGCTACAGAAAAAATTCACTCTACTATTATAAGGGAAAACATAGTGTTTATACCCAAATTTAAAATTCAAATATCTGCCTCTAGGCAGGCCAAGGACAGCTTAATATTTTAATCTGGTTAGTTTGGCGATGAGAGCTTTCATTTGACTCGAATATATGCTGTTTTATTCACGAACAGTTCGAACACTTCCATTGTTAAAATACAAATGAAATTTCTTTGTGAAAAATAAAATTTATATTTAAATATTACTTTTAAAAACTTTGAGTTTTGCAGAAAAAATCCGACAATCAATGGGCTAATGAAATTCGATTCGAACTATGTTGAAAAAGTTCCGCTTGGTTTTTATCGAATTTGCTACTCAGATATTTCCATAATTGCCAGGATCCATTGATAGAGAAATGCCTGATAAAGTAAGGTTTTCACAGAACAAAGTAGAATTTGATCGAAAGTCGACTGAATTCGTTTCGATTTCATCAAGATTGACAGAGATATCGGTTAGAAAAAAACTCCGAATCAAAATATCAATTGATTCGATGATGAAAAAAAACAATAAAACATTTATTAGATTTCGTGTTTCTTTATTTAACATGAGAGAACCTAAACGTATATAACAAGAAAAACAACGAAATGAACAAGAGAAAATAAAGAAGACAACATTCATACACAATTGCTCCGTATACTTTACAAAACCAAAGAGAACCAGAGAATATTGTTTTCTCAAAATCATAATTCTATAAATGCTCATTTCATTCGAATTTTTAAATCAAGCCATATGAAAACATAAAGTATTCAACTGGTTAAAGGTACAAATTCCGACTAGAAAAAAAACAACATAGTATCTTTTCAGTATATACATGTGATTTGTTTCATCCTCAAGATGACATATGCTTTTTTTGTGCTGTATCATACCTGTATGAAGGAAAGAACAAGAAAAAATAGGTAGGGAATGATTATTCTGTCGTCATTATTCTGCGCGTACTGCATTTACCTTTTGGTTATACACATGATGCATAGAAGAACAAGTAAATAGTTGACTAATTCCCATATTAGAAAAAAAAACAAGTATGATTGATCTTGTGCTTATCAGTTTTCGTGATGTTATTAATAATACAAGGAAAGCAGATATTTTAAATATATGTATAGACACACACTATTTTCGTTTAAGCACAGAATCGGATCGATATTAGAATAGTGTTCTCTTTATGATCAAACAATATTATCCACGAATACAGTAAGAAAATGTATGTAGACATAAAACCTTAGTTTGTCTAATGTACTTTAATAATAAGTATAGCGAAAATTTTTCTGAAGTTAAGTAGTACTATTTACAATAATCAATGTCATTTTCTTATTATAGTATTTATTGTTAGTTTGATGTATGATTACCATCTCACTGTTAGATATCAACCTGTTATAAGTTCTATTTTTAATCTCTTAAACAGCTTTGCCCTCGTAGAAAATCAAATATGATGCTACATGGAAAAAGCTCTTCATAATCTTTGGATAAATAGTTTTCGTTCAGTTTAAATATAACACTATAACTATATTCTTCTTTGAAAAAACATGAGGAACCATTTTATGAGAATTAATTCAAAAGCAAGAATCTGAAGACAAGAAAAAACCAAGTGATTATTACTAAGTTCTGGTTGATCTAGTACTTTTTCATGACTCAATTTTCTACAGTTACATATCAAATTATCACAACCTGAAAGTAAGCGCAGGATAAACATTTCTAAATTCTAATTATTGCTAATGAAAAACTGTACTTTAATAAGATATTGAGATTATACGATAATATTGTATTTAACTTCTGTGAGAATGGTGTTCTTTATTTGCACAATGAATGAGATTTACTAAAGATAATTTGTAAATCATTAGAGAAAAGTATTTGCTAATTTTAGAAGTTGTCTATAAATATTAATTGAATAACAAATAGAATTGCAAAATGATCAATATTCGATCCAATTGGCCTTTGGTTAGATTAATAATAATCAATTTTTTGATTGTTGGTTGTGTTCGATGCAATATTAATTGGAATGGAACTAATTCAGCGTTAGCATGTGATTTTCGTCAAAATAATCTGGCGTCTACTCGTATTGTATTAAGTCTTTGTGCTGCACAATGTGCTCAAACGTCAAATTGTACTCATTATACATGGACTACATATAATGATGGTACTTGTTGGATGAAATATGGTACAGTTTCCAAAGATGATGCTGTATATACCAATGATACAACTATGACTTGTGGTATACTGGATAGTGTTATACAAAGTGGTATCGAATGGAATGAAAATAGTTGGACTGTGGGATGTTATTTTTATGGAAATGATATGACTAATGTTCAGATTGCATCAGATCTTTGTCGGGAACAATGTGCTCAAACATTAGGATGTTCTCATTTTGTATGGACTAAATATATGAATGGTACTTGTTGGATGAAATCTGGTATGATTTCAAAGAATGATGCGGTTCATAGTGGTGATCCAGATATGGTATGTGGGATAGTAAATACTACTTCAATAGATGCAGTTGTTCGAACTCCAACTCAATATTGGAATTGCTGTGAGTCTGGATGTGATGTGAGTACGGGTGTGAGATGGAAATGTGGATGTATATGGATGTGGATTAGTATGAGTGTATTATTTTTATTTAAATATTTAAAAGACTAATTGTTTTCTGTATTGATTATAAATAAATTTTTTTGTCTTCTTTTTTAATAAATCATCATCGAGATAAATATAAATACTAAAATAAGAAATTATGAATTTTAAGGCACACCTCCATGTCAAAAATCGAGATTTTGAAATTTTTATATGATTGGATAGCCCTTGCTATCTACCTTCGCAAAGCAGTATAATTTATCGAAATTCTAATGACATTGGAAATCAGAAAAATAAATTTTTACAAAAATCGTAATTATTCTTGTCTTTTAAATGTTTTCGATAGTAGAGAGTCTAACAAAAATGTGTAAATTAACAATCTCTGTAGATCCTCGAATGATTGGATTCATGTCATTGTATTTCTTTTTTTTTACAAGCGTTAATCTTCAGCACAATTTTACATTGAATATATCTGTTTATTCACTCATAATACTCTTAGAATCAGATTTTATACGTGATAGTACACTAATACCAATCAATATGCGTTGCTTTTTAGGTGGCCTGTTGGATGCTGCAGATGTCAGAAACCTTATGATGGTTGGCTTTCTTATATGTTCCACTTGCTTCTTCTCTTATTTTATTTATAAAAACGCATGTAAATAAGGTTAATCAAGGTCAAAGAAATGAAAGGTATTCTCGAGTAATATGATAATATATAACACATGATATGGACAAAGAGAAGAAGAAAAAAAGAAAGAATCGAAACGTACTAATTCACTATAATAACTACATATTACGAGTATATCAAAAATGTCCACAATGTGTAATTACTTTGCTGTCACATCCTGTAAATTGTCCTGTAAAGAAATAGGTATCACTGTTTGGTGTTCGAGTTGTATCTAGAAAATTAAATAATGCTTCAACAGTATAGGGAAGATCAGCCGTTGGAATAATTTGTCCGTCGATATTATGCCATTTATAAATAATTGCTGAGCTTGTATCTTGATAAGTTTCATTGACCATCCCAAGAGAAAATGTATTTTGATGCCATCCAAAAATTGTACCTACTGTTACTTGAACTGCTATTACAATAGTAATATTCGATAGTGATTGAGAACAATTGAAAGAAAGAAGTTCTTGAAAATAGTCGATCGCTCCAAATTTTGTAGTTGTTGAAAAATCGCATCTATACGTTGAACATTGATCTAAAAAAAAATAATTCATAATGTATAAAATAAAAAAAAACGAAAAGCTTCTTTCTCTCGATGGAATTAAAAACTAATTAAATTACTATTATTTAATAACAAAGCATACCGTCAGTATTAGTCGACGAGTTTCTCATAGATCTTGATCCTAAAACACCACCAAGAATGGCTGCTAATGCGACTAAAGCTATCACTAAGCTAATTGAAATAATAAATCTCTTTTTCTTAAACAAATTATATCTTGAAGTTGTTGTTAAATTTTTTGGATAAAGACATGCATCTAAACATATACATATTTTTATTCCAAACAAAAATTTGTTACAATTGAACATACCTTTAAATGGAGATTCAAGTAATATTTCTTTTGGTATTTTTTGTTTTAAATGAATAACATGAAGATTAGGTGCTGGATAAAATTTTGATTGAACTTTCAAACATGTTCCAGGTAATAATAAAATTTCATCTTTAGTATTAAAATCGGAATGAGCAGATATGTTTCTACCGTTAAATACTTCAATAGAAAAGAGAGTTCTTTCACCCTTATTTCCTAAATGTAGATTATTTTCTAATACAGAAAGTGATGTTGCACACGATGAAAAATTCCACCATATAACTTCACTTGATGGTGGATATTTATCAGTTATATTTTTTCCAATTCCACGCCAAATAGTATGTCGAGGTGCACATGGAATTTTGACTAAAGCAGTAAGAAAAAGTTTGAGATATTTAAACCATGGTTTTAAATCTTCACGATTGCCTGTCGTAAGAGTTTTGTTAAAAACAGAATAGAGACTACTGTATCCATCGATCCATTCCATTGTATACAGACGAATTGAAGCTGATTCATCGCGAGTTAAACCATCAGCTGGATTTTCCAGAGTATTTTCTTGAGCTAATTTAACATAATCTAATATATTATAAACAACTGGTATCAAAGGTTCACATGCTTTATCAAGTGGAAGAAGTGGTTCTTGAGCATAACCTATAATAGGATCTAATGTTTGTGATAGATCTAATGTATTGGAATCTTCTGAATCTGAAATCACTAATCGTGGATTTCTACGTTGAATTGGAACATTTTCGTTGTCACGCATTCTCGAAAAATATTATTTTGTTTTTAAATATTCAGATCTATTAATTATTTTGAAGATATTTTCGTTATCTGAAATAAAAATAGATAATAGTAGAATTTAATACTTCATTGAAAATTCTTCTTCAAATATATCTCTTTCAAATTCATTAAACTAATAGAAGATACGCACATTAAAAAAACTTGTAGAACTTCTTCTAGAAATATCATTTTCTATATAAATGCTTTCCGAATTCTTTTTTATTGTGTGATGAATAGTCCACGATGAATATTACACAATTCTGTCATTTGATATTTGATCTATTCAAAAACACTTAGAATCGAAATTTCAACATTTTGGGATTTTTTCTCTGAAAAATATTGACTAATCAGGAGTTGTTTGTAAAAAAAAAACTTGCATCAAAATCCTTTTTTTCAACATTTACTCTCCTATTATAATCAATTACAAAATTCATTTTGTGAGGGCTAAATCCTGAACGCACATGGTACACGTTATATATAGAATGTGGCTTGTTTTCTCTTAAATACATATTCATTCAATTCCTACAGCGTTCATCTAACAGTTCGGATGTAAATTTGATCGAAAAAATATGGTCAATAGGAACACGTTATGTAGAAAAACGAAAAGTTGTAAATATTGATGAACTCAAACTTGAACAAATAAAGTATTGAACTGTGATCATATTCAATATTATTCATTGTAGACTACCAACTGCTATACGAAACATTTAAAGAGAGCTTCTGAGTAATCAACATATTTCGGTGAAAAAATCCAAAATGTTCAAATTTCGATTCTAAGTATTTTTGCAATAGATTAAATATAAAATTATAGAATTGTGTAGTATTCATCGTGGACTATTCATCACACTATAAAAAAGAATTCGAAAAGCACTTACATAGAAAATAATGTTTCTAGAAGAATTTGTGTAAGTCTTTTTGCAAACATCTATAAAAAAAATAACAATAAAATATTTTGTCTTATTTCGAATAGATCTTTTCATTTGGTTTGTCGGTGTTCTAGTTATTATTGGATGAGCATAAACCCTAAATTTCTAGATTATTTACACATTTACATTCTATTAATCATTTCCAATTCATCTTTGGGTTGATGTATAGATGATTGCGGATGTCGATCATCTCTTTATTCATACCCTCAGTCCCCAGACCGAAAAACCATTTATCTATTCATGGAAGAAGAAAATTTCTTCAAAGTTTATATAATAAAATAAGATGATAGCAACACATACATACAATTGCTTACTATATTCGTAGATAATATTGCTTGATCGCGAGGAATACACTACTTTAGTATTAATCTTGTGTGTATACATATTTAAAATAACTGTTTTCTTTGTATTATTAATTACATCACGAAAACTGAGAAGCATAAGATCAATCATACTTGTTTTTTTTTCTAATATACGAATTAGTCAACTATTTACTTGTTCTTCTATGCATCATGTGTATAACCAAAAGGTAATTGCAGTACGCACAAAATAATGACGACAAGATAGTCATGCGTTACCTCTTTTTTTCTTGTTCTTTCCTTTATACAGACATGATACAGCACAAAAAATCATATATCATCATGAGGATGAAACAAATCACATGTATATGATGAAACGATACTATGTTGTTTTTTTTCTAGTCCGAATTTATATATATGGGTAGTTCCATGGGTACTCAGCCACAAAAACACAAAATCTTCAATAGTTTTTTTTTCATAATAAGTTTTGTAGAGCTTTCTTTGCTGATCATTTGGGTAAAAAAATTTTTCTTGATCGATCAATTTTTTTTCATATTATTGCCAAATTACTGTCAAGATCATGTTAAAATCCTTTGCAAATTTGGTAGCATGGTTTTTCAGTATTTTGACTCTAACGTCGCCAATAATCAAAGTATTCTCAAAAAAATTTTTTTTATACGCATCCATTGTTGATTCACTAATGTTCAATCGAAAAAGTTGAACCACACTATTCAAAATGGTGGAGAAAAACGCGAAACAAGATTATATACTATATTAATGGAAAATGTGTATCAATAAAGAATATTTATGAGTTTGTGACTGACTACTATCGAAAAACTACAATTAGAATAAACCTTCTCTATGAATAAAAAACATTAAAAGGACATGAAAAAGAAGGATATAAAAATCTTTTTTAGTGTAAAGAGTGAAAGAGAAAATTCTTCATTTTAACAAGAAGTAGAGAGGAGCATTGAACAAGTTTTATTCATTCAGCTTTTTGCTTTTTCATTTTAATTGTGATTTGCGACGAATTAATCAGTTCAGAAAAATAAAGAGTAGAATGGAATATGCCAGCATCAAGTAGTTTTTTCGGAATAGTATTTGTTAGGTTAACTTACAGTGAAAACCTTTTAACAGTTCCCGATAGACTATTTCGAAAACGAAAAAGAGGTATTTTCAGATGCTGTTTCGAATTTCAAATCAACTTATTTTGCAAATGGGTTTCCTAGAATACGTAGATGATTTCCGAAGATGGTAATAGGATATTCAATACGAAAAAAAGATATTCCAAAATACTTTTAGAGCATGAAATTTAGTCTTCTAGAAAACTGAACGGTTTTTCAATTTTCAGAAACCTAAAAGGTATTTTCAAAAACTCATAAAAAGATTAGAAACCTTTTCAGGTTTGCGAGATGTTTTCCGAGCTCGTTGGGGGGTTTTTTTGAGAACGGATTTTTTTTAGAGCGAACACATTTACTCTAGAGGAACAGTTTCGTGGGCTCGTTCTTTCTTTGAAGGAAATGAATCCTACTTGGATGGCAGCCAATACTGCTGATGAATTACAATCTTATGAAAATCCACCTCTATTATTTCGTGATTCCTTAAGAAGAAAAATAAATCGAATATTACAAAGAGAGACACTAAAAGATAGATCAAGATATGGTGCACCAAGAACTGTTACAGCGCAGCAATTCAAAAAAAAGTTAAACGATTAATATATTTGTAAAAAGACTAAGTCAAAGAAAAGTGGTGCTTGAATTACAACGCAACAACATTGAAGGTAAACCAACATCTGTGCAAAATGCAATTAAGGAATTAAATTTGAAACCATTTAAACTCGGAAAAACTCAAAAATTAACAACAATAAACAAACAGCAACGTGTCTCATGTGCTAAAAGATTATTAAGAAAGTTTGGTGCAAGAAAAAATGATTCGAAATGGTAATGGACTGGAATAGTTAATACTGACTTTTGAGGAATATTTACAATTGAAAGTTTTCAAAATAATAAAAATGATGTAGTCTATGCTGAGAATTTATCTGAAATTCCTGTAGACATAAGAGAAGCACCGAAGATAAAATATCCAAAAGATGTTATGTTTTGAGGTGAGATTTCCATGAAATGTTTAATACCTTAAGACTGTCCTCTTAATTTTACTGAATGGTTGCAAAATCAACGTCGGAATGATCAACATAAAAGAATGTATATGACTGATGAATTGTATGCTAGATTTTTACGTGAAAAAGTGATTCGTGCAATGAACGAAGTGGATGAAAATTTGGACGAAGCTATCTTTCAAGATGATCAAGATTTGAAACAGCGAACTCAGATTGCTATGGAGTATGAAAGAAAAACCAAGAGGAAAAAATATTTCAAAATCTCGGTTCATTAGTATCCTTTGTTAATTCAGAATGGAGAAAAATTACACTTGAACAATGTGAAGCAATGATAGACAAAATATCTAAACGTCTTGCAAAGGTGATACAATTCAATGGAAATTAAGTTTATGAACATTAATTTCAATGGATTTTGATTATAGTATTCATGATGAAGAAACTTTTTCTTTAAAATAAAGCCACATTTTTCGAAAAAAATAAAGTCTTGATGATCCCTAAGAACTCACGGTTGATTTTTATTTTAAACTTAGAAAAAACAGATAGATTTACTTATATTGGAAAATAAATAAACTCTATCTGCTGTATCTTAAACTTGCACTTACTCAGCGCTCGATATCTTGTCGAATTGAAATAGAATAAAAATAAAGTAGAGAAAAAAAAAAAAAAAAATTTTTTTTGCTTGCAATAATTTAAAATAAGATAAAATGTACTATTTATTATGATGCCGACGCGTTTCGTGTTTATTTATTGATATAAAAACACTCATCAGGGCAGTACATTTCAAAAAAAGAGACAAAGATAAATGAAAAAAGTTAATTAAGAATAGCGACATATAGAAAAAATAAAGATAGCCATGCATATATATGAAAAATATTATATAAGAATAACCACATATATATAAAAAGGTGTAGTATTAGAACAAAAATGCAAATGAAAGAAAATTCATAAGAATAGTTGCACTTCAAAAGAATAATAGTATAAAGAAGAAAAGTGTAACGAAAAAAAATGTGTGAGAAAAATTGTAAGATACGATAAAGAACGAAGATTAAAAGAAAAATGAAAAATGTATAGAAGATATGTATGAATATAATAATATAAGAAAAAGAAAAACCAAAAAAAGAAACCGAATATTTATTGATACCTAGCATAGACGACACAAAGCCAAAAATTGAAATTGCATAAGTGCATCTTTTGATAGGTTCAATATATGAAAGACAATAATATTATGTGGGTGGATTGACTAATTTTTTTTATAAAAAAATCTCGTGTCCAGATTTGAAATGAATGGTTTAATATAATATATTGTCAGATTATATTTATATTTCGAACATATATAATATTGAATTTATATAATAATATATTGTATATAAAGATTCGATAATATTATATGACCTTGATATAAATGATTAAGTTGAATTTCTACTTTAATATAATATATTAATTATATGTAAGCGAATGTACATTTTAATTTTTAATACATTCTACTATTAATATATTTGATATGTGATAGGTCTGTAATTAAATTTAATTTTTATTTTCATATAATATTTATTGTTTGTAAAATAATTTTTCTTCTTTTACTTTACTGAAATAAGTCTGCATATCATGCTACTATCAAGATTGCTTTTGTTTATTCTTCATATATCATCTCGAGTTAAATATAATATATTGTTAAAAACAATTTTTCGATATAATATATCTTTAATATATAATGTAAGATTTAATCTGTTATTGAAATAAATGTTGATTAATATGAAAAATATATATAAACAGGATCCCTCGCATATACGAGGGTTCCCTTTGCTAATTTAATTGTATTCTTCTTCTTTATCATAAAATCATTTATTGTTAACAAGCCGTTGTTGTAAATTATATGTATTACGAGTACCTAAAATAGGTTTCATTTCATTTAATGGAGATTGTTTAAAGTATTTGTTCCAAAGTAAATGAAATTTTTCTGGAAATGTTTTCATATTGAGACAATAAGTAAAGTGAATAAACATAGTTTGTGTATAATCAATAGGTAATTTTATTTCCACTGGAATATTAATACTATTTTCTCGTAATACAACATAATTATTTCTATTCAATGGTTGATTAATATTTAATTTTTGTAGAGCACGATGAAATTGTTTATCAATAAAAGCACTTGGATATTTGTTCAGTATTAATGCCATTTTTAATTTTGTACGTTCATATATAAAGGTTTCAAATGATGAACAATACCTTATTGCACGACATAACATTTCAAATGGTATGTTCCTCTTCATATGCATTGGGTGAATGCTATTAAATGGCAGGTAATATGGTTCGTATGACGGTTTATAATATACTTGTGTCATGAATTCACCATTTTTATTTTCAATATGTAAATCCAAGAAGTTAATTGTATTACCATATTGTGCATTTAATTTAATATTCGAATCAAAATTATTCCATCGTTCAATTTGTTTAATCAAATGTTTCACCGACCAATTAATTATTATAAGAATATCGTCAATATATCTGCGATATAAACCACCACTATTGTCAATTTGTTTGAAAATATTTCTTTCAAAGAAGAACATGTAACAATTTGCAATTGTCAAAGTTAATGGTGAACCCATAGCACCACCACGTATTTGATGATAAAATTTTTTATTATAAGAAAAATAATTATTTTTCATAACGAATCTAGCTAACCTGATTATTGTTTCAATTTTTAAACCACTGAGTTCATCAATTTTTAGAAAATTTAACATTTTTCTAATTGATAGAATACCTTCAGTTTGTAGTATCATTGTATATAAATCAGTTACATCAACCGTACATAGAAGAGTATCTTGATGTAAAATATCTTTTTTCTTCTTTGACCAATTGTTTAGATGTCTAAGTACTTCAATGCCTGAAGTAACACTTGTATCTTTTGCCATTTGCTTAAATAATGGACGAAGTAAATTATCAAGATATTTAGAAATCTTGATTGTAGGATGTTTCATACCAGATATAATTGGACGTAGTGGAGTACCATGCTTATGAGCTTTTGGTAAATAATATAGATGTGCTAATTTAGTTTCATTTGGATTAATCGACAATTGTTCATATTGTTTTTGATTGATTCTATGAGTTAATCTTAAATTTAATAGATATTTATTTGTACGTTCAATTAAATCAGGTAATGGATTATTCACACCCAAACATTCGTAGGCAGCTGTTTTTTCCATATATTCTTTAGATTTTCTTTGATAATCTTCATATTTATCTAAATGAAAAACTTTAGATTTATCAGATTTTTGAAGAATAGTATTAGTTGAACGAAGTTTATATTTTAATCGTTTTACTATTCTATTATAATTTTTCATTTTCTTGGAAATAGATGATAAATTAATCTTATGAGATTCATTTAAATCAATATTATTTAATAGATTGTCATATGATATTGTTAAGTTTTTCTCCTTTTTTATGTCGTTATTATTGTTCATATTCTAATTTTTCGGAATCAGTATAACTAGGGAATCAGAAGTTTCTTTAAAAGAAATTAAATTTAAAATATATATGGAATTATCTGTTGAAGTTTATAATGTATCGAATGATAGTATTAGTTTTAATGGATTCATATGCGAAATATTTGTGTCAGTGCAATACTTGAATTTTTTTTTTCTTCTCCTGCGTACATTGTTTTCAAGCTGGTGATAAGTGGAATATGTATGATTTTATTCTCGTTCTATGATGTTGTTAAACATATACATTGGGGAAGAAGAGCAGATGAATAGGGCATTATCTTTTTTCAGGCGGAATAGAACATGTATACAAGTGACTGGAAGTGATAGAATGAAAGAGAATGACCTTGCTCGTCATGTTCGTACAGAACGCGAGAAGTCTTGGTATGTGTGAGAATAAACGAGACTGATTAATTGATTCTTTAAAGGAATGTATATTTTCAACGTATATGATCTGAAAATTTGTATAGATAAATCAAGATATTCATATTCAAAATAAACATATACTCTACCTTATGTTCAAATTGTTGATCGATACGAAATTATTAATTGATAATAACTTTTCTTATGAATAATTAATATTAGCGAACAAAAATATTGTTTCGATTATATTAACACTGTATCGGTTGAAGATGATAGAACTTATTATTCTTATTACATAATAAAAAATAAAAAATCAATATCTTTAAAGTGCATTAAAGCGTTTCTTAGACTTTAAAGACATGTATATCGACATGGTTGCGAGCACCAGCATCAATCTCTTGAGCACGAAAAAATACGCATAAGTTAAAATAAAACAAATTATTTTAACAAAGAAACGATAAAAATTTAAATGTATCGACCAGACGGTAATAGAAAAGAAATGATTGTACAGGTGACATGAACACTCCTTAAAGGATGTTCACTGTATATTGTTTTTTTAGAGATGAAAATAATGATCTCTATCAAATACATCAATTGGTAATAATCTTTGATATTTATTTTTTAATTCTTCATTTTTTATTCCAATTAGAACGTGTTTACCATCAGGTTTAACATGAGTAAATCGAATCTTATATTTTTTAAGAATTTCTCTCACCATTTTCATAGTAAATCGATAATATATAGATCGAACTAAACAATAGCGGTAACGACGTAATCGATGTAATGTATTTCTTTTTCTATTCCGTTCAGCTCGCGCACCACTTGAACGAAAAGAACGTCTTCTAAATGTATTAGTAGTTATTAATAAATTTTGATTTGATGATGATGCATAGTCAACTTCCAATTCTGAAATTTCTACTTCATTATTTATTTGTTGATGCTCATTGTTGAGTAACAGTGGTCGACCAACAATTGGAAGTTCATCATCTGATACATTCTCTATATCAGGCTCTGATATAACGTGTTCTGAATCAGTTAACAAAATATTAATTGATGTTTTTTGTAATTTTTCCAATGACCATTTGTTTAAAACGGGCAATACAAGATATGTAACACTAAGGCAGTCATAAACTGCATAGTGGATCATTTTATTACGATCAGTCGAAGATAATTGTGAATATTTCGGATCTAACATAATAAACCAATCGTTTTCTGTTTGTGATTTATCCAAAAAACAATTCGTCGCATATAATACTGCATTTTGCAACGACCAAGAACTTGATGAATTAATATATGAATGATTACGACATTCACAGAATAGAGATGAACCAGCAGCAATGTAAGTATTAGTATCAGGTTTACACACCTCACAATAAGGTGGTACCCTTATAAACCATTCAGAAAATTTTGATTGCATATTGACAGGAGTGGCTTGTATTGGAGAACTAAAAAGAGAATATTTTTTTGCAAACTGCAGTTCTTTACCTAATGATCCCCACGAATAAATTATATTGCTCGCATCAAGCAATATCTCAAAAAGTAATTGGATTTTTTTAAACAATATTGAACTATATGCTGGTAAATAACCTAATTGTACCAAAAGCACATAACTTGGTAAATGAGTAGGTACTGATTGTATTTGAATTAATGCTAAATTAGATGGTTGTCGAAAAGTTTCTGTATCAATTGTAAATTTATTACATGTTCTAAAATGTGCAATTATCGAATCGATAACATTCAATTTAGTGAATTTATGAATATAATAAATTTCATAATATTCATTTGATATGTAAAATGGTGGATAATCACGTTCATATTCATAATTTTGTAATTGTTTTTTAGCATTGCAAATCCAATTTTTTTTTGCTTTCTCACTCAATCCAGCTGGTGGATTATAAGGATCTCTTAAATGAGAACGAATGCGATGAGAAGCCATAATAAAATGAAACCGACTCTAAAACTACACAATATAGAATAAAATATGTATGTCTTCCATCAGAACGACGAGTATATGTGTACACAAAATCACAATTCACCAAAACCCACTAAAACAGACAGAAAAATCCCAAAAAAACCTATTTTTGTTACAACAAAATTAAAAAATGTTCCTAAAAAATTCATTTAAAATAAAGAGGGCGCCTGTATATGCAATAGGATAATCTTATTCGTTAAACAGACATAAAAGAATCATTCAATTAAAAGATAAAATGGAAACAATAAAAGATGCTCATATTGATAATAAAACAAAACAAAGAGATAGTTATATCAAGAAAATAAATTTAAATACGAAAAATTTAAATGCCATTTTTTCTTTTATTTAGTCGTTTGATCATAATTAAATACATAAAGAGAACATTTTTCAAATTACTTTTTCCTTGCTTTTATTGCACAATTTTCATCTGAATTTATACAATCATCAAGGTGAATTGAATTAAATAGAAATCATTTTTTTACATTCGGATTATTTCTTCTTTTATCTAACACTTGTTTTTATTAGATGCCATACAAACAATTTAATTTGAACTCGCTCTTTCTCTTCCTATAAAAATAAGATAGACATTGATGCACGTTGTCAGGACAAATGCGAATTTTTCCTCGTTATCAGAATATTGTGATTAATACATAAATTCTTTCATCAATCTTTCTGGTTTCATAATTGCACATTTTTACATATAACTGAAATTTTGATATTCTCACGAAATGAATCCACCCTCGTGTAAAATTATTGCAATAGCATACCATTACTTTCTGTTTTGCTGATGAGAAATATATATACACAGAAAATTCGTATTCATTTATAATTATCCTTCGACATCTCTATTACAGAACAAGTAGATCAGTTGTCTTTGTGCATGATGAATTGATCAATGATTATATCCTTCAATATTTAATATTCTATATGATTATTTAATATATTTTATTTTTTCTTATATCTCAGATCAGTAGAAATGTCGATAATTACCTATTTATTGTTATTTGTTACTTTCATCACAAGTGCTGCCATTGCGAATCCAATTAATTTCGTGCATGAAACACATTTATTTCAACATGAACAACAAGTGGTTGAACACGATCGGCATGGTGTTATTGTAGATGCACGAATTGATGATGTACCAAATAAAACAAAAAACGACAGCAAACTGCGAAAAAAAAGAGATGATGTTGATATTAAAGCGATAGTGTCAATAATCAACGATCATAAAACGATGATAAATGATAATAGAATCATAATTGACAATATTGTAAACAATTCTATTAATAATGATGTTGTTAAACAAGTTATAATGAATCACCATATAAATCCACGTCCTGTATGGAACAGTTGGAGAGACCTCATTTTGATATTTGTATGTATAATAAGTATTATTCAAATCATATATTGTTGTCTTTTTTACGTAAAATTACGTCCGTTGGACTGTTTGGTTGCAAAAATTTTTCAACGGCACAATCGATATGAATCAGGAAAAGGGCGACAATTAAATATGAATGTAGTACAATCTAAAACATTTAAACCGGTAATACGTACAAAACCAAGTGTAGCAACCATCGAGCAGGATTATGCTGAATGCTTGAACCGTGGACACATACCTGAATAAATAATACCACACACAATATGAAAAAAAACGATCGTTTTTTATTTTCAATTCTTCTCTTTTTTTCTTTTGTAGCAATACCAGTGCACTGACATAATCAGATGTCAATAGTGCATATTGAACGATGCGTGTCTTTCAAAACATTTGTATTTGCTTAAAAGTTAAATAAATAATTAGTATTAAAAATATCTTCTTTTCTATTCTAGATATACAGCCCTGATGAGTAACACCTTTATACAAGGGCGAAACGCGTCGGCATCATAATAAATAGTACATTTCATCTTATTTTAAATTATTGCAAGCAAAAAAAATTTTTTTTTTTTTTTTTCTCTACTTTATTTTTATTCTATTTCAATTCGACAAGATATCGAGCACTGAGTAAGTGCAAGTTTAAGATACAGCAGATAGAGTTTATTTATTTTCCAATATAAGTAAATCTATCTGTTTTTTCTAACACCCTCACCCTCACACCCCAGATTGTTTTTATATGAGCTATCGGTGGTGTCAATCAAAAAGCCATTTTGTAGAGCGTCTTTTGCTGCATCTTTCCATGACAAAGACAAATTTTGAATCATGTGTTGAGTTCAAGAAAAATGTATTATTCAAATCGAGATAGGACTTCACAGCCACCCTTTATGACATATAAATGAAATTAAAGACGAATATGACCGACAAAGCCAGCCGCTTTCTTAATAAGTAATCATTGTCATAATATCGTAAAAAACAGAGTGAGAGTTATGATTTATCATAATAAATTTAGTAAATCTCTTGATAATAAGTTAGTTAGTGATAGATAGAAGTCTTAAAAACGTTTTTCTTCGATTGAGTAGTTTTCTTTCATATTTACTTTGTTATTCATTATCAATTAAATGACTCTTTCTGTTCCAAATGTAACAGTCATTTAACTAATAATCAATAACAAATTGAATGTGAAAGAAAATTATTCCATTGAATGAAAAACATCTTAAATTTAAGCATTACATTTCTTTTTTTAGAAATAAACATACTACTGTTACATTAGAACAGAAAGAGTACTATATTTATTTCCACCCAAAATTTTTCCCTCGGGGTGTAAAAATGAATACTGTCCGTTTCTTCTATTAATTTTCTTTTAGCGTCGAATTAATGTATGTACGTACATTGTCTTGCTGTTATCGGTCTTTGTGCCTCCCATAACTAGGGGCTCTGTGATCGCGCGCGCAAATATATTCATAACAACTTATTTTCCTTCCTTTTGTTTTCCTTCAAAAAAAAATTACACAGCAATCAAAAAATAATGAATAGCTGAAAATAAATAAAGTTTTGTTCATCAATGAATCTCATTAAATTCATTGTATTTCAATTGCAAATCGTTGCACTCGATTATTCAGCTCATCGCCAACATAGAGATTACCTTGTTGATCAAATGACAAGCCATGAGGCCAATTGAATTGATTTACTAATGCTCCTTTACCATTTCCACCAACAATAACATTTCCTTCTTGTGCTCCTTTAGGCCAACGTACAACTCGATGATTATCTCTATCAACTACATAAACAGTGCCCAATTGATCAACTACGACTCCAAGAGGAATAGTCAGTTGTGTGAGGCTACTTCCATATCCTTGACCACCAGCAACAACAATACCTTCTTTTGCACCTTCTATCCATTTCGTCACACGAAAATTGCTATACTCAGACACAAATATTGAATCTTCTCGATCGACAAATATGCCAGTAGGGAAATCGAGCTGATTAAGATGATTTCCCTGTCCATTTCCACCTGCTACTACTATTCCTTGTGTTCCATCCATTCGATATCGTCTTACTTCATGCTTATCAACATCACTGACATAGAGAAATCCATTTTCATCCATTGTCAAACCCCAACAAGAGATATTCGAGATAATTGTTTTCCCACTTGTTCCATTTTGACGAGGCCAATGAACCACTCTATTATTTCCCCAATCACAAATAATGAGTCTGTCACTTTTTTTATCCACAATCACATTTGTTGGAAAACTCAATTGATGAGCACCACTTCCTTGTCCATGTCCACCAGCCACTACTTGTCCATTCGTCTCACCTGATTTCCATACCACAATACGGTGATTTCCAGCATCGGCAACATAAATAGTTTGATCATCGTTCACATATAACCCGTACGGGCTAGTGAGTGTTAGATTTTGCCCTAATATTGTCTGACCATTCTGTTTCCATGTGGCATTTAGAGGAATATCTATCAAACTGGCACGAAATGGAACTACAATAAAGAGAAAATATCATCATTAAAACAAATCTTTCATGTTTATTTAAATTATTGGAAAAGAGTAGAATTTCCATACGGTTGTTTTTTCCTCATTTCGTGTTATTGAGAAGAAAAGTACTGTAATAACATATTTCATCAGTGTGTACAGCAATTATTTGTGGACAATCTTAAGAGTATCCACCCAGCAATTCTTAGATGTATTATGTAATGAAATAATTATAGGAAAAGTAAAATAGAAATATTTCTTGTTCTTTTGAGGTTCTTTCAAGAGTTGTGACCGGTCCGACGGAACCAATCCGGTTGCTACAGCTAGACCAGCCGGGTTTTGATGGTTTGAAAAAGTTGTGTTATTATTAATTTTTAATAAGATAATCTTTTTTATTTCTGTTCATTACAATTTCTGAAACGGAAAGAGCAAAAGTTTCGTTTTTCGATATAATCTCAAATTTTTCTATACATTAAATTTCCTCTTAAAAGATTTCTATCATTTGCTATTTACAATATCTTATTAGTCAGCACGGGGTCACATTCTGATTGTTATTTTATTTTTATGTATTCCTTTTGATATTAATTCAATACCTATTAACATGCCGACACATATGTTTAATTAAATTAATAAAAAAGAGAATAGGGCGTCAAGCTGATTGTACGACAGATATACGTACGATACGATAAGTACTCGTCATATATTTTTTTTATATTCAATACAGTAAAAGTACAAAAGAAGGAATTTAAATCAACTATCGGCTTTTGTAGGAAAGAACTTTATTTTTTTCTAAACATATTCAATCGTCGACATTTGTGTTATTGTTTGCTATGAAAATGATAATATACATGAAAAGGAAAGTGTCGAAATCGCTTTATGGATAAAAGGTCTATGTCTAAGACTACTCTTATCATAAAAAGAAAACTCATACGTCTGCTAGTTTTTGCCGATCTATAAATTCTTTAAGACCAGCCGATGTAAGATTTAAACGGGTCAGGCCGGTTCAATCTGAATTTTTTTGACCAGTTACAACTCTGGGTTTTTCTTTCAGATATACTACTTTATTGAGATAGAAGGAAGCAACTCAAGGACTACTATGAACATATTAATTGTTTATAATTTCTCTCTCTAAATACATATTGTACTATAAACTTCTTTCATTGAAATAAAATAAAATATTCATGTGAATGTGGTCAAGACTTTTGCCCTCGACTAATACCTTTGACTAACTAATGGCACCCGAGCTCACATTTTATTCATGAAGAAGCATCAATGAAATTAGTGAAAGATCAGAAGCATTCTAGTTTCTGGTAAGTTCAGATCGAGATATAAAATTTTTAGTGAATTTTTTTCTATAATAACTCAGCCTCCAAGTAAAAACATATTTTTGAAATTGGATTTGACATTTTGCTAGATAAAGGAGTCAATTAGATTAGATGATGAGAAAGTTTTCAGGATGTGTATACAACGTTCTTCTTGGCTATGAATTTTAATAATATAAACGTTTTCCTATGACTACCGTGAAAACGATGATCTTTTTGAAAAACTCATATTTCATAAGGACTTCGCCAAAACATTCTGAAATTTTTGCTGCTAACTAACGTAATTAAAATCCTTCTTTAGACAATGTTTAGATCACAATTTAAAAAGCGCAATTATACTTAAAAACTCGTTTTTGTAGAAAATATTACTAAACATTCAATATTTAGTCTTCCACACACTAAGGGTTCGAATAATGTTAAACTTTTGCTAGTCTCAACAAGCTTAATCATGGACAAAATACGAGCTCGATTAGCATTAGTCTCTTATGAATGTTTTCTTATTAGTCCATTCTATTGAAAACCTAGATATAACCAGTAGTATTTCCCAATCAAATTTTTTTTCTCAAATATAATATTATTAAATCAGTATACAATCTAATAACAACAGAAACTCTGATCTAGATTATCGTTTTTTAACGATTATAATTTTGATTGACTCTGTGTTACCTGTCATGTGTGATGTTACATTTTGTTGTTGTTGTAAAAAACTATTAAGATTTTCTATTAAGGTTGTAAATTTTCTTGGTGGTATTTCATCTTGAATTATCTTAACACCATTTATCCAACCATATTCAGCAACATTATTTAATGTTAAATCATATAAATTTTGTGTATTTGTAATATTATTTTGTTTTAATAATTGAAATAAATCTTGTCGATAATATTCACATAACACTTTAAATAATATTGATTGATTTTTATTCATTTGTTCATTTATTACTTTTGGAGCAATATATTCAGTATATTTTTCAATTGATTTTAATCCATGATTTGTAACTGAAAACCATAATTTATCAAATTTATTTGTTTCAATTAAACATTCATCATCAATACCACCGAATAAAAGTTGTAAAATAATTGATAACATTGGATAATTTTTCATAAATTTATTTCCATATTTAGCTATGCGAGTTAAAACATATTCATATTGATCAGGATTTCCTTTATTTTTATATTGTTCAAGAAATAAGATAAACCATTTATTTGATAAATTATATTGTATTTTCCAGTTTAATTCAAAATATTCTTTTAATAATTTTATTAATTCACTATCATTATTGTTCATTTGTTGATTATAAATTTTCGGACTAATATTCTCTTGATATTTAGTCAAAGATTGTCGACCATTTTCTAGTAAATCGTTGATTATTGTGTATTTATTTTCATTTTTATCAAGTTCAAGAATTTGTATTATTTTATTTTTAATTGATTTTAACATATCTTCATTAATTATAATATTATCAGCTTTTTCATTTGTAAAAGGATCCATTTTTGATAAATTCAATATTTCTGATATAACATCCTTCTTAACATTTGTTGATTTATCAACTTCATATCCTGAAATAACACAACAATATTACTGAAACTCAATATTTTTTTTCTTCCTCAACACGATTGTGAATTTAAAAGACGTAAAAATTATTTTAATTAACTCTTACTTTTTTTGTAGAACACAATTACTCAAATTGTACTATATTAATATCTATCATTGACAAGTTATACATATATATATCAAAGAAATTGGGAATGTTAAATATACAAAAGGATCTTATTACTTAATGATAATTTATTATCTATAAATGAAATCTGTTTATATACAAGTGTTTGCAAAAACACTTGCACAAAAGTAGTTTTTCTTCTTTAAACGTTTTCTCTACTATTATAAGCAACTACATAGGTCATTTTTTGGGGACTTAAACCTTGACAGACATACTACAAGTTATATATATAGAAGTGTGATTTCTTTCCTTTTCGATACATATTCATTCACTTATGTCATTGAGGTGTGTTTTCATTTACCCTGAGTCATATTAACTTATGATTGATTATCATTTATCAGAAGATGTGATTACCAAGTCTAACTCTGAGTAGTCATATTTACGCTTTCGAATGATTAAACGAGTATAACCAATACTGATGACCAGAATCTTGAAGAGTCAATTTCTCTTATCACATTTTCAAAGAGTCAACTCTGGACACCAGAAGTGGTCATACCTGTTTAATTGTGCTAAAAGACGGATTCAATATAAGGTGGAATCTGGAGAGCACAGTATGAGACAAATAATAAACATTCGTGTTTTTATCTTTCAGAAGTGCGTATTTAATGCGTGAATGATGATGTCACATATTTAAAAACTTCTGCCACTCCAATTAATTACTCTAATAGAAGTTGTTACACTACAATATATATCCTGATCATTAGATGAATTTATTTGATTGGGAGATCGTAATTAACGTATTTTTCATGACTGAAAATTTATTTCAATTTTTATTTATAACACATTCGCCGTTTGTTTCTTGAAACTCGTAAAAAAAGTGTACAGCGATCGAAAATGTAATAATAGAGGAAAACAAGGAAAATTAGTAGTGAGATAAGAGCAAATTTCTACAAGTAAAAAGACTAACTAATCATTTTTATATAATGACATAAGTACACTCTAAACTAAATAAACCCCAACATAACATTATCATTTACCATATTGAATTATTTTACTGTTAAAATCAAATACCATGTAGGCAATAGTAGCAAATGGTAGCTATACGTTGGTCATCAAAATTTTAAAGAATCAGAGTTTCTCATATCACATTGTTAAAGAATGAATTATGGTCACCAGAATTGGTCATAGTCGTTTAATTATGTCTTAACTAAGAACCGATGAAGTAATGAATCAGGATTGTAGTTTAGAACGAATGATAAACTATCATCGAATATTCAAAAGAAGTAAAAACATAACATTTATCTGGTTACCAGTATTGGTTATACTCGTTTAATCATTCGAAAGCGTAAATATGACTACTCAGAGTTAGACTTGATAATCACATCTTCCGATAAATGATAATCGATCGTATAAGTTAATATGATTTAGGGATGGATTTTTTAAATCCTCATTTAGGGTAAATGAGAACTTATTGAAGCAAAATGGTATTAAAATTAGTTATTTACAACATATTTTTCGAAAAAAATCTCTAAATTAAAACATCCCTAGATAAAGATTTTTTTAGAGATGAATTCAGAGATCACAATTTAGGGTAAATGATAGACATTCAGGATATTTCAAGATTTTTACGTTGAAAATGCTAAAAACTCTTCAAAAAGTTTTTAAATAAAGGAAGGCTTCTAATACATGTTTCATGTCGATCCCTCAAGAGGGAACTTCTAATAAAGGAGAGGCTTGTAATATGGAAGTGGCTTCTATTATGAGGAGGGTTTTACCCATTAAGCTGAAAAATATAAAATTGTGCTGTTATTACCAATAGCACTTTTAATATTATAAAGATAAAAAAGAGTGATGTCATAATCCCATTACACCCGGTATTCTCTCACAAACACACTACTTCCCACGATCCACTACTGGTGTAACGACCTCGTTACTCCAAATGAACTATATCCTAAAAGTTGAGGAATATGAGTTCATTTGGTGTAACCACCTCGTTACCCTAAGATGAACTATATCCTTAAAGTTGAGGAATGAGTTCATTTGGTGTAACCACCCCGTTACCTCAAGATAAACTATATCCTAAAAGTTGAGGAATATGAGTTCATTTGGTGTAACCACCTCGTTGCCCGAACATGAATCATATCCCCAAAGTTGAGGAATATGAGTTGATTTGGTGTAACCACCTCGTTACCCTAAGATGAACTATATCCTTAAAGTTGAGGAATATAAGTTGATTTGGTGTAACCATCCCGTTACCTCAAGATAAACTATATCCTAAAAGTTGAGGAATATGAGTTGATTTAGTGTAACCACCTCGTTACCCGAACATGAATCATATCCCCAAAGTTGAGGAATATGAGTTCATTTGGTGTAACCATATCGTTACCCCAAAAATGAACTATATCCTAAAAGTTGAGGAATGTGAATGCATTTTTTGTATTACTCTTTAGGTAACAGCAATGCCTCGTAGGTTTATTTGCTAATTTTTTGAAGGCTTAAGGAATAGGCGTATATTTTTGAAAAAATTATAGATAGGATTATTGCAATATATAGTTTTGATAGTTGAGCGCAATATAGTAGTTCACTTCTAAGATTTCACATGTAGTGATTGATATAAAGTGTGTTTCGTTTTCGAGTAGACTGGTCGTTCATTCGAGATGTTGAACACGCGTCCACGTTTTGGACAGATCTGTGACACGATCCGAATACCCACACTGACTGCTTTGTGGACTGATCTCACTTTCCGAGCACCCTCAATATCGGCTTTGCCTATTGGTCGCGTTTTGCGAACACCCTCACTAGCTGCTTTGCCCATTGGTCGCGCTTTGTGAACACTTTCACTAGCTACTTTGCCTGCGAATCTCCATAACAGTCGGTCCCTTAGTTGAAGTCAGTTGCAGAATAAGAAGAATTTTTCGGCAGATGTTCGGGTAACGGGGTGGTTACACCAAATCAACTCATTCCTCAACTTTTAGGATATAGTTCATTTTTGGGTAACGAGATGGTTACACCTCATCGGCTCGTATTCTTCGAGCTCTATGATGGATGTGTTTATTTGTGGGTAATGAGGTCATTACTCCTCGGTGTAATGTGTGGAACGAATGTCAATTTACTTTCGTTGACTCTATGTTTGGGTATTCTGACGTCTGGCTGTGGATACCCGGTGTAATGGTATTATGACATCTATGATAAAAAAAGCTGAAAATTTTCGAAAAAGTTTTAAAATGTTTTGTCCACTTTTAAAAATGTTACAAAAAAATTTAAAATCATGGCTTGTGGTTTATACGTTATCCTATCTTTGAAATAAAATTCTGATTATAGATGAGAATATTATCATGGTATTCCAAATACTATCAATAATAAACTATACAACAATCTTCTCAACATTCTTGCACAGTTATTGTGAATTCAAATTACTTTGAGAATTTATTTTCTTGAGACAAAAACAAAAATGACTTACTCGAAGTACTTTGATTTGATGGTTTTGGTGTTATATGCATTTCACTCATAGCTGGTGGTATTGTATTATCATCATCATCATCATTCTCATCGATTTCAATCAAATGTACAACGTGTGAACCATTAGATTGTTCTAAAGCATTGCTTTTAACGCGAAATTCTGTTCCCATTCGTAAAATAATTTCATCTTCATTTTCATATTCTGTATAACCAGACATCTTTTTTCCATTAATAACTTCAATTAAAAAAAGAGTTGAATTTGTAGTACTACCGAGAAATTTTTTGATAACATCAACTGACGATGAACATGAATTAATACTCCACCATGTTACAAGTTGATTTTTTGTAAAATTCTTGCCAATATCAAGAGGAACACCTCGCCATACCACCTCTTTCACAGTAGGTAATTTGCTTAATGCTGTGTCAAATAATTTTAAATATGGAAACCATACTTTTAATGCTTGTCGATTTTCCGATCGTAATGCTTTATTCAGTACACGATATAAAGCTGTATCACCCCATTCCATTGTATAAATATAAAGAGCAGCTGATTGATCTTTTGATAAACCATGTTCTGACGGAAAATGGCAGCTTTTTTTAGCTATTTTTATGTAATATGGTAATTCATCAATTTCAGATTGAATGAATTCAAGCGCTTTTTCAATAGAGACAAGTTTTTCACTGCGATAACCGTAAATTGGTGGAAGTCGTTTACATGAAACATCAATGTCACCAAAGCGATTCATCATAAATGTCTTTGATATTCGATTAAAAGATAATAAAAATAGGATCGTTACTAGTTCAAATGAGTTTATGCAAATCTTCCAAGTTTATTCGACTACAAAAAAAATTGCAAAAGAAAATATGTTATCAGTAACTTATGCTAACACTCTAAATACTTAACTTTTCGAGATCTATCGAAACTAATATCTACAAATACCCATTCTCTGTGAACAATAGAAAAACTATATTCTCAATAAAGATCCTCAAACTACCACTTGCCACACTAACACCCAGTATTTCCCTTATATCTCATACTAACACTGACAGATGCTCATGATCTATCTTTTGACCCAAACAAGTGCGATCTTCAAATCACTTTCCTTAATAAACGTTTTGCTAGAAACATGACAATAGGTTAAAAAAATCAGAAAGATTACTAACACTCAACTTAAATTCGTTAACATCTACAAAAACATTCAATTAATTTGTCTGTATACAAATGAAGCAATTTTCGTAATGTATTTATTATGAAAATACTATAAAATATACAGGGTTGCAAATAATATTATTCCAGGGGGGTAACGGTATAATTTTAAATAGCAACCATAATGAATTTTATACCAAATGAAAGCCCGTGAAAAATGGGGTTTATTGATACTAAATAGTAAGGGTTATGAAAACTTTTTAATATCGAACTTCAGAAACTTTCAGAAATTTTATGCTTTTTTTGCGGTGGAAAAGTAAGATGCCAGTAATTCAAAACATGACTCAGAAAATTTTTCATATATACAGTTTTGTAGAGCTCGACGAGCTCTATCGAACCATGTAAAAATGTCCAAGAAAAACACCTGAGTTCAGTTTTGAATTACTGGCATCTTACTTTTCCACCGCAAAAAAAGCATAAAATTTGTGAAAGTTTCTGAAGTTCGATATTAAAAAGTTTTCATAACCCTTACT
>JAJEKB010021111.1:226061-240368 GCA_022393335.1 Macrotrachela quadricornifera | reverse complement strand
TACTTTAGTTACTTAGTTACTTGTAACTAGTAACTACTTTAGTTACTAGTTACTAGTAACTAAGTAAATAAGTAGTTACTAGTTACAAGTAACTAAGTAACTATAGTAATTATTTATACAAGATATAATATGAAAGTGAAGAATTTAATAAAACTAGGTATTTTTTTTTAAATGAAGATAACAATAAATTACGTGTTATGCCTTATTTCCTTGACTGTAATAAGAATATTAACCCGGAGATTGATGGTATGTTTGTGTGTTTGTCCACAGGATAGTAGTTCGATACCATGCCAAAGCACAAAAGACTTTTGCGAGTATCCTTGGATCCTCAAGTACTATATATTGAACGTACTCCCGGAACCAAGAGCGATCCCCTTGGCTCTAGTTGGAATCTTAACAACTAAAATGAATCTGCTCGTCGGTAGCATATTAGTCCGAATCTGCAGTGAAGGGATCTAGTGAATCGCTTCGAATCACTCTACTTGTAAATATAATGTTCATCTTTTGTCGTTGTATCTTTCTCTATCTAGCTTAAATGTTGAAGGTTAAATCTGAAAGATCACAAAACAAAGGTTAATGCTGAAATAAGATTATCACGAAAATTCGTCACTGGACTTATAAAATGCAGCTACCCATAGGTTTTCATAGACTCTTATATGGAGATACCTATAGGTCCCCATTCCCTATTATATGGAGGTAGTCATAGGTCGCCATGGGCTATCCGATACAGGTAATCGTAAACTTTGAAAAATGGAAGATAAGAAAAAGAGAAAGACACACGAAACACAATGGTTTTAAGACATAATTATGTCTGCTATAATAGTATATGCGATATAAGCATATGAGGTCATCACGTTGAGATCTATATATCTAATGTTGAGTATCTATACATTTGCTATTGGATGTAGAGTTAATCTTTTGAAATGGCGCGATTCACGATAAATCATCACTGCAGTATGCGTTAATTGTATCTGGTGGAGAATAATGTAAAGTATGCAAATCTAATAAGAAAGAGAAAAGAGGAAATGAAATAAAAAGTATGAAACTTTTTATCATTATTGTTTGTAGTAGATATAACTTTGTCGTGTGTAATTCTTGCATATTTGTTAATATGGGGAGAAATAGTCTCAGTTGTCAGGTATCCATGTATATATTCGTGTTCATATCTTCAGGAGAAAGACTTTGTTGAAAGGATTTCTTGCAATAAAAAATCGATCTCAAATATTGCTCAAGTGTTGCCACAGTTTCATGACTGTATTTATAGTGAATACAGATTGACGTAGAAGAAAACATGTGATTGTAGATAAAGCTTGAAGTGAAAAATCTGGATTATGCCACATAAATGAGTTAGTTGAAAAACTGTAGTGCATTATTAAATAAATCTCATTCATATTGAAATGACGAGCTGACATATATTGAAGACTTGTACAGCAGATTCAGCAAAACTAACGAAATATAAAGCTGGAATATACGAATTAAATTAAACTACATTTTGCTGGTTTTACATTGTTGAACAGTAAACACTTTGTTTATTCTGATTCGAATTTTTTGTGACGACGATATCGTCTAATGATTTATTTAGATTTTCGAAGTATTTTCTTTTATTTATCGGTTCTGTGTTTGATGTTTGCGCCGATCGTTTTCATTTTATACGCGTTAGTTGCATCGAATATTCTTCGTAATAATTTCTGTTTAAAAGTATTATAGGAATGTTTTAATTTGAATATGAACTTAATACTCCCTATTTTATATCGCACAGATTACGATTTACGTTCGCAATGAGAATACTCTTGGTGAGTGTTTTGGACCAGTATATTTTTTTGTCAATCTACTTACAACACAGATATGATTTATCTATCATATTCAGAAGAAATCGCGACAAGTCTTTACAATTGTGTTTGTTTTCGCCATCGAAGACTCAAGGCAAAATTTATCCTAGCACCGTACCATAGGTAAATGGTACTATATGATTTTGTAATATGTTGTTCGAAAATGATCAAAACGATTTAAAACCTAGGCGTTAGCAATGCGATTAATATCTTTCTTTTCTTCTGTTTATTCTGTTTTGAATTTGAATATTATTGAAAGTAATATGAGTAGTAATCATAGAAATACTATTCCTTTACAATCATCAACTCGTAGTCGTACAAATGAATCACCTGTTGATACATCAATTATATCATCAGCTACAACTGATCGTAGACGAAGTGATCGTCTTTCAGCTAAATCTCCACGAAAAATATCGTTGCACTCGAATGAATCAAGTCTCCATCGAACAATTTCAGGTGGTGTTGCTAGTTATTCACCAAAATTAAATACTCGTAAACGAACGTCAACTGGTTATAATGATCCAACTGCATCAGCTAGTTCTATTAGTTTTTCAGCAATTACATTTAATGATAAGGATGATATTCAAAATGATAATAACAACGACAACGTTTCTCACCAAAATCTTCCATCTGATCAATCTGGCGATGATGAAATGATGGTAGACAAGAACGTATTAGTTAAACGAAAAGCAACTGGTCTTGCTACTCGAACTGAAGTCTTATCTTATTTTTTAATTCAAGACAATGGTTATAAATGCAAATTATGCAGCAAGGTAAATTTCTTCTTTTAAATTACCATATGATATTGTTATATACTAGTATGAATATAGAAGTTAGAATCACTCATATAAAAAAACTATAGAGAAAATCAGACTAAAATCGATTAAAATTATACGCTTTTAATCGATTATAGTCCATGTTTTGTGACCACTTTTAATCGGTTACAATCAGAAATAGATGAAATAATCAATAGAAATCTAGTTTTTGGATAATTTGATGATAAATCATTTTTTAATCAGTTTTACTCTGATTTTCTCTATAATTTTTTTACATGGGCAATACATACGCATATATAAAGAGCTTTTACGAACTTCTGTCGTACGATGCATAGAACACATTCTTATTATAAAAAGTTTACTTGGAAATCTATCTCTCTATAGAAAAGATACAGTAGAATATGTTGTTCAAATATCAACACAGAGTTTTCCTTGATTCATCTACTGTTCTAGGGGTAATTCCTCATATAAAAAAATAAATCACCATTATTGTACAAAATATTTAAACTTTTATTACTATAAAAAAGTACAATTAAAATCATCTATCATTAATGCTGATAATTTTAATCTCCTGAATTTATATTGTCTCTATGACATGTCAATGTAGTCTGTCCATACAGCGTAAAGCAACGAAATTTCATCAAAACGAAAGAAACAGTTACGTTAACACCTTCAGAACTATCCGTTAGTTAAAGACCTCACATTTATAGCTACAAATGCATCGCAGGAAACTCATGATTATAAAACGAAAGAAAGTAATAGAAGATGGAAAAGAGAAACAAAAAGAGGAGTCAGTATAGAAAAGAACGAAGAAAATGTCGAGTGAATGAAAAAGAACAGGAAGAAAAGGAAATCACTGTGTACAAAACCGGATTTGAAAATTACTACGATGAACACTTCATAAGCTGGGTTTGTTTCATTTCCACAATACAAAAAAGCATAAAAACTATTTTTTTGACGCTGTACAATCTGAATATTTCTCTTTTTTTTAAAGTAATTATGTAAAAATCTATATTCGGATGAAAAAAATCTTTAGTTTTACTGACGCCATCAAGGCTAGAGTAAGAAATCGACATGAATTAAAATAATACCAGGTTGAATTGCTTTTTTTAATCTTTATTTACTTTTGATTCAAAGAAGTGAAGATCTCCACAAATTTATAAAAAATGCGGCTAACAAATGAGTTTGATTCTTCAAACTTCTTTGTCCTTAGAAAACATTTTATGTGTTCTCTTATTTTGTCATGCCCTCTTACCTACTCTATTGCATCCACATTCTTCTTCATATCTACAAAAATGTTATTTAATACTTAAAACTTTTGAGTTCGACATTTACGAAAGCGGCAATAATCTGATGACATATGTATAGGATGGCAAAAAATGTTTTTTTTAGAGGGGTAACACTATTACTTCAAATAAGAAACATAAGTAACTTTATGCCAGATTAAAGCGCGTCAAAAATGGGATTTTTCTTGGTATCAAACAATAAGATTTGTCAAAATTTTTCAATGTCAAACTTAAGACATCTTCAAAGATTTCATGCTTTTTTTTATCATACAAGACTAAAGTGATAGTAATTTAAACATAGAATAAAGTATTTTTTTTCCTGGTATTTTTATATAGTTCAATAGAGCTCGTCAAGTTCTACAAAACTGTGTATATTAAAATCTTTTTACACTTTTTCTAAGATAAAAAATGTAAAAAAAATCACCTAAAAAATCCTCACAAATATCAAAAAATTCGATTTTTTTTCAGTTATTACGATTCAATCTTTCGGGTTTATCGAAGATGAACATATGTTTGTTACATAGAATAAAACCATTATCTTCTTTATAGAGAAAAATCTGAAATTATAGACGAATAGAATGAACTAGCCATAGACCTATAAGTTTAATTATTTTCTTTTATTTTAACAGGTCTATCAAAGTGAGAAACACAGTGATGCTAACTTGCGTAAACATTTAGCAAGTACAACACATAAAATTTCCAATATGCTATACACATCACAAAAGAATAATGATTCAAAAATGCAAGTTTCAGCTATATCATCTGAACGAAAACGTGAATTACATGCTGCAGCCATCGAATGCATTATACGTGATGGTCTTCCATTTGGTATCTTCCGGTATCCTGGTATGACTCAATTTCTTCAAACAGCTGTGCCTGGATATGTTGGTCCACATCGTAAAACTGTTCGTCGTAAAATAGCTGCAATTTACTCGTCGTATACTAATGAACTTCGTTCTATTCTGTCCAAAATTGAATTCATAGCACTTACATGTGATTTATGGCGAAGCTCTCGAAAGGTGTATTACATTAGCCTTACTGGTCATGTATCTAATAATGCATATGAAGCAATTCCAATTGTACTTGGATGTCGTCGTATAATTGGTCGTCATTTGTCTACGAATATTGAACGTTATATTACATTTGAATTAAATCGACTTAATATTAAACGTGAACAAATTGTTAGCATTACAACTGATAATGGATCCGAAATGAAGAAAGCAACATCAACTTTTAAATTTGGTAATCGTGTATCATGTATGGCTCACAATCTCAATTTGGTGGTCAAGCATGGTCTTTGTCTTTGGAAAGAACCAAATCCAAACGAGTAACTATAATTTGATAGGATTGCATGTATGAGAGGATGCAAATGGATAATACCTTTCATTTTTGATCATTGATAGGTCAATCAATGGAATGTATTAGAAGAGAAAAGCCTTTTTAAGTTTTTTCTTATTCCATATACGTGATTGAAGGACATCTGAACGAACTAAAATTGGAAGAATCATCTTGTATGACTTAATCACTTAGACAGCCTATTCAAATTCTTTCTTTTTTTAAACATAACTTGGACACAAATATTTCGATAATGTTGCCTATATGGATTTTGGAACTGATTCATGACCATGTTTATTACTTTAAGATGTGAAATGTCTTACAGTTTCTCTTCAGTTTGATTTCTTTTACGGTATTTTATGTCATTCATTAATGTGAGTTTACCTTGTGTTAAAATGCAGTTCTTGGTACTCTAACATCACTATTGCATTGTAAGATTACCTAGTCATTATTTGAGTTCATTAGTTTTTTTCATTATAAGCTCTTTTCGCTTTCGATATCCGTCACTGACGATCCACGATTAAAATTCGTACATGCCTCAGATCTGCAAAGGATTAAAGTTCTTTCGATTGAACTTCCATATCATATAGGTATCCGTTCAGGCTATATAATCATGCATCCAAAATAAAGTGGTTTTACTCATTTACTTCATTAGCTTTCTGTACTGCCTTTGGTTTCTTAACCTTTTTTTTTATTCTCATTGATTTATTTAATTCATTGCAACTATAGAGAATACAAATAGGAAAAGTATCTAAGCGACCAAGATTAGTTAAACAAATAACGACACTAGAGAAGCTGGAATGAGAGAAATCAGCTATACGATTGATGATATGGCATAAAAGTCAGAGATGATAATGTTTAGCTTTTCCTGCATCTTTCAACAAGTGTAGTAAATAAAGGTGTGTATAATTAGCTCAATCATCTGTAAATAAAATATAATTGGTTTAAAAGTTTGTTAATACTTTAAACTAAGGATTTAGTATCCTCTTTCTCTGGACTATTGTCAAATAAAAAGAGCTGTATGTATCTCATGCCTATCGCAAATGACACTGATATATTTTCTAAAAATTCATCAGATTCGTAACGAAAACATTCAAGGTTTATATAAACTTAGATATATCATGCAAATTCAATATATTGCTGTTTGCTCAAGAACTTTTACAATAATATGACAGTTTAATTGTATACCGAAGACTTACCTATATAAAAATAGACCAATAAATTCCGGGAACAAGGTACAAGTAAGAACAGAAGCTGATTTTGTTTATCGGACGAATGTATAACTTTGTGAAGTTTACATTGTCAATTGATTCTGAGAAGTAATTTATACGTCTCATGAACTTCGCTATATGATCAGAATCATGATTTATATTGTATAATATATGCATGTTGCAGGAAAATTCCTGTAATAGGGATTAAGTAAAAAAAATATAATATTGGATAGGATCTGTTTTAGAGCTACTTCTCAGCAAAGAAATTTTAAAAATTGCTTGACTTGATATGTTGTGCATAAAAGCTTTGAAATGTGCTGTTATTGATTAAATTAAAATTCTTCGTGACTTTAAATATCACAAATATAATTATTTTAGAACTACAATTTTCGAAACAGACGTTAGGTAACTGTTTAAGATTATATTCGCTTGCAGTTCTGTAGAATAATTCGCAAATACATATAAGTGAGTATACAACAAGCACGCTTTCAATATAAAAATTGTCAGTTATTCTGTAGAACGATCCAAACTGTTCTACTACAGATAAATTCTAATTTTCATCAAAATATATTCCAATATATTTTCGTTGCAATATAATTTGTTCATCATTGACGGAGATATTTTAGTAGCGTTCAGTGATTAAATATTGAACGATGTATATCCAGCGGTAAGAAAAAAAGTCAATACTGGCATAAATTCAAAATAGTCAAACTATATTTTAGTTCGCCTCATTTCATATCTATAAATTGTGACTTACTTAAGCATTTAAATACTTATCCGATGACTTGAAAATTTTTGTACTAGTGAAGTTATATTTGGGATTTTATTATGTAAAATTTTCTTAATGCTAGCGTACATTAATAAGTATATCAGGTTTTCTTTTGGCACAGCATACTAGTGTCTATGAAATGATAATGTTTCGATCCAATACTTGAACTAAGCATCAGATATTCTTATTTATTTCGTATTAAAACTCATCAATGGTTTAGTTCTTCTCATTATGTAAAAAAGATGATGCTTTTGCTAATAAATTCCAGTAACACTTTTTCCTCAGTTTCACGTCAACGCAAAATGTCTTATCTAATACATTTTGATTTCTAAATATCTTGTGAATTGAAAATAGCGAGTATAAGGTAATTATTTTATAATTGCGATAATATGCTTGACGAGTAAGTCGTAGAGATTTTTTAAAAAGAATTACTTCCAACGATAAAATTCGAATGAAAACTAGATAATTACTTGGTTCGTAGTTCGAATTCAATAGCCTGTTGTATGCAGAATTATTGTTGTTGATATGCTTCTGTACATCAATCAGTGGTGAATTCAATCATTGACAAAACGGCTATTGTGACTCTACAAAATTATTATCCTCTATTTTGTAGTAGAAACGACTAAGAAAAGAAATTTGTACTATGAAAACTATATCGTAGTGATAATCGCCATCCTTATTGAGAAAATGCTACTTTACTTTTGAATATATAAATTCGCCACTGATATTAAGAAAAAATTCTCTTCATTCAGCTTTTAGTATTTATAAACAACGCTATTTTTATATTCGAAATAAGTATATACTAATAACAATTGCATTTTTTGTTATCTAATCCATGTTGTATATTGTAATATAAATCGATTAATAGAATAATAGTATGCAATGTCTATCAATTGTAGCATAACAATCGTAATGAATTTGATAAAAAGCACTGCTTTCAATATTAATCTGACTTTTAACAGAAATATTAGTTGCAGTAAACCATGATGCTTATTATTTTTTATAGAATAGACATATTTATTACCATTTTCATAACAGTAAATCCATATATTCATCAATTTGATACTTTTCTTTTAGTTTTCCATTGGATCTTGAATTTGGTAATAATGAATGGGAAGATACTGATGATGATTGTGATAATGGATCTGAAGTCGATGAAAATTTAATTGAAACAGCTACAGATTTAGTTAGTGATGAAGATGAAAATGAAGATGATACAAATAATAACGATGATACAAATCTGAATAAAGAAGCAAGTGATGAATTTGATAGTGATTCTGATGCCGATGTTAACTTGTCAACAATTTCAATTAATGAAGACAAATCAGGTTGTATTGATCATCAAGAATTATTAACTTCTATATATCAATTAATGAATAAAACAAGAGCTGGTATTAAATTCATTCGAAACCACAATGCAACTAATGAATTTGTGATGAAACAAATTCAATCAAAGAAGGAAGAAGAAAAAGGTACATTAGTGCTTGATATGATTATAAGATGGAACAGTTCATTTTTATTGATTCAACGTTTAATATTACACAAAGATATTGTCAAGAATGTATTTTCTTATCCAAACAATTTCAATGGTTTGGCAGAAAAACAGAAGAAAAAACTTCATGAATTAACATTAAAACCCAATGAATGGGAATTATTGAATCATTTACAAACAGTACTTGGACCATTTCAGGAAGCAACAGTGGCTCTTTCAGGTCGACATTAACCAACACTTGCTTCATCATTTATCATCTGGCGCTTACTGATGAATTTTCTCAATCGAGAAACAACTGATCCAATAATATCAACTATGAAGGAAAGTTTACGATATCGTTTTAATATCTATTTAAATCAAAAATTACCAGCAGGACAACTGGAAGTAATGAAGGTAATGATTTTTTCGACTTTATTTACCTTCTGCTTGTATTTGCTATGGAAGCTAGTTAACGTTATAGTTCCTTATTAAAATGAAGGTTGAGTAAGTTGTTCTATTGGAGATTAATGCTTGTCTGAACATTCAAATGAATATTCTATTAAATACTGTTTCTAGAAAAACGCAATAATGTGGATTCAAAAATTTCTCACTATTGTTTATCTATTTGCAGAAATATAAATTTATGTTTCAAAACCAAACAAGGTGATAGAGTTTCCTGAACTAGATCCCATAAATGAAAATGCAATATTTCATGAGTTTGAATTACCTATAAGTTAAACGGAACTGAAATAAAAACTAGCTTCATATCCCATTTTTCTCAAGTTTCACTGTGGTACCAAATCATCTTGAAATAGTTTTTCCCGCTCACACCTTAACTCATGCTCTTCCAAGAGATTTTTTCAAGATCCACATTTATAATATAAATACAGATTCTAACATAACAAGTACAATAGCACTTAAGCTCGAGACAAAGTTTTATAGGTCTACATTAAACTAAAAGGTATCTGTGCTGGACTCGAAAAAGACTCTTATTGACTTGATTGGTGTCGTATTTGTCATATAAAATACCCTTTTTAAATTCTCTCGAATCTAGAAAGATTTCACGATCAGGATTTATTCAGCAAATATGTGAAAAATATCATTCTAAGTATTGAAGCTGATGTCAAACCTTAAAGAAACTTTATACTGATCTGTTCGTGTAATCTATGGAATGCTAAAGTTAACATATATATTGTGTAGTCAGACGGATCGATAGGATTGAAATTCAAACTTATGTCAATATCGTATAACATGACCAAACAAAAGAATGACTTAATAATCTAAAGATTTAGAAATTCACATTTTATGTGTTCGAATTTGAGTACGAACAAAGTTTTAGCAAGTAATCTAGTAGAAGATTAATATGTAACCATACATTATCATGTGAGCCTTTTTATTTTTTTGAAATTAGCAACAAATGGAAATCTATCAAAAACTTAATCATAAGATGAAGAGATATTATGGAAAATTTTCATGAAACTTTGTCATAATGCCTAGCAATCTTGTCAATCCTTAATCGTCTTGATTTCATATAATTTTTCGTTTAACCTTAGTAAGAAAACATTCTGCACCTTGATACAGACTTCTTTTATGTCCGATCAAAATTTTTGTGTTTCTTCCAAGATTTGATCATGCCTTCGAAAAAGAGAGTGATTTCAGACGCAGAATACAGACGAGCCGATTCATATATAAATCGGACAAATTATTTTGAACTGCTAAGGTTTTGAACTTTTCACTTTATAAAACTCAAAACCTTTAATAACTGAAACTTTCTACGATTCAAAACTATTTAACCTGTAGACTTAACTATTTAAAATCTCCAAAGGAGTTTTTTTGAAGGTGAATCGCATTTTGAGATTCTATTACAACGAGAATTATCGCGGCTTTGGTATGTATGAACCGTAATGATTCGATGGAAGGATGTTATCTTAGCCGAAAAGTCCTAAATTAGAACGTAAATAGTTTGAGTTCATTTGAATATCTAATAAATAAATAAAAAATTCGAACACAAATCTGTTCACCGGTTTCAATGAGTAGAAAACAATACTTAGAGGCTATACTTTCCAATTATCGTATATGTTCCCATTTTGTTTAGATGTTTTTTTTTGTAATCTTAGGTTGCCGCATTCTTGGACCCGATAACATACCAACATATGACTGAAGATGATCAAAAATCAGCAAAAAAAATAATTTTCAGAAAACTTCAAAATTCAACTGCTAGTACAATCATTTCAACAACTTCCAATTCTCAATTAAACACACGTTCATCTGACCCATTAGCAAGATTAGCCATGTTATGTGGTGAACCAGTATATGCTACAACATCAACAATAAATCGACCAAAAACAGTTGATGAAGAGATTAGTTCATATATCGAAGCTACATCTTCTGCTACTACTTTTAAAGAATTTTGGATGACTAATGAAAAATTATTACCTCGACTTGCTCGTCTGGTTAAACAAGCATTTATAATTCCTGCTACAAGCGTAGCAAGTGAGTCATTGTTTAGTATCGCAAGTTTCCTCGATCGGAAACAACGATCTGGACTTTCATCCCGTACTCTTCGCTATTTATTAGTCTTGAAAGATCGTCATCTACTTGATAACATGAAACAAATTGTCGAACAGTTTTAAGACTTACTATGTTTTTTTATCTTTGTTATATATATATAACAATACCACGATGATATCAGAATATCGATTGTAGCAGTATGTATTTGCATAAAAAATCGCCACTCCTAGGAAATAACCGTTTCGTAATGAAAACTGCAAGTTTGTAATCTTTGAGGAATTGTTTTTAAAATCTAAAGACAAATTCTTGAAGTTTGCAGACTTCGCTAATTACAGGGTTGGAAATAATAATTTGATAGGAGGATACTCTATTTGAAATTATAGCAGTATCCCACTATCAAATTATTATTTCCAACCCTGTACTTAAGGAAAGATTATTTTTTAGGAGTGGCGATTGTGTGAATACAAACTACTAAAATCGACATTCCGATATCGAATGATACCATTTATACCGATACTTGTAGTAATGTATTGTTATATCATTTATCGATCGTTTTTTGTTTCTGTTCATGTTTGTGATTGTTTATACATTGTCCGTAAGGTTCTCTTTTCTTCAGTAACTCAAAACTTTTATCCTGTTATGAAATTGTTCTTGTTTAATTGACCACTAATACAGTAGTAAATTTTTTTTTGTTTATTTCTGTGTTGCTGATTTTTTGCTAAACTCTAGAAGTTGGTGTTCATTTTTTTTTGTTTATTTCTGAAATATGTTGTTGAATTTTTTGTTTATCTGTGAAAGTTGCTATTGATTTATTTTGTTATTCGTGTGAAAACTCTTCTTTAATCTGTTAATAAGAATAACACATTGTTTGTGTTTATTTCTTTATTTCCGATGAAAATTCTTCAGGTTTCTTGTTTTAAGATGTAATTGTGCATATCTTTGCGATTCTATGTTTCCTCATAGAACTGATTGTTTCGTGCGCATTATTCCAATCATTAACATTTATTTCTTGTCGTCTGAATAATGTTTTGTTAAAAATAAAGTGAAGATTCGAACAAAATGTAGTTGTTTATATGACTTAAAACAGAAATGAGGTTATTTTGAAAAAAACTACTGCTTGCTTAATCGAAACATGCTGAAAAAATTGTCCAATATAAGCATCAATTCTAGATAATATTCGAATAATTATATGCATTCTTCTCAAATAATTGCTAGAGAACTATCAAATCAGTCATTGCGAAGTTATAAACAGAATGTATATCAGTTTCTCAGGTCTATATTTTTTCGTAATTTGGTTTAAGTCTGGCATATAATACATTTGTCATCATTAGTATATATATATATAAACATTGTGTTTATTATATATAACTACGTAGCTGCTGTGGCTCGTATTCAGTATATATTGTCATATGTCCTACAATAAGTTACCCTCTTAGTATTTCTAATATTTCTCGTCTATCACCCTATTGATTAAAACATTTTTTTAATGAAAAGATAGCATTTGAAACAATACACAAGATCATATATAGTTGAAATAAAACACTATCTTAAACATATTAGAAAAAAAAGATGAAGAGTGAATACTACAAACAAGCTCTAAAAATCAATAAGTTTCATAAAATAAATCATCGCACTTTGCATCTCATTTTTTTTTATCATTTCGTCCTTTCATAAAAAACAAAATCTATCAAAAGATGCAGTGAGAAAAGTTCTACAATTTACATAAAATGGCTTATAATATAGCTGCATCTGCAGTTTTCAAAATGGACAAAACAGTCGGTAATCAAAGTTCAATCGTGTGAAAACATGAGTTTTTTTTGGTAGAAAATGAATTTCGTTTTTCTTGTTCCATCTTCTTATTACATGATGCGTTTTATAAAAAGGAAAATAAAATACACCACAGGATGCAGCATGAAAAAGCTTTACATTTTATAACAAATTATTATATGAAAATGAAATAACAAAACAAAGGATTCATCTTATATCAAAAAATGACGACCTTTTCAAACGATCGATATTTGATAATGAGTTCTTTTTTTTATTTTGAAAACAAAACGGGAAGTTATAAAATAATGCATCTCATAAAATAGTAGAGTTTTTCGTGTTACATCTTTTAGTATGTTTTTTTTTAATAGGATGAAATAAGTGATGAAAAAGTTGGATAAGAAGTGCAGTCATTCAGTATGAACAACCCGTTAGTTTTTCCAGCTTTTTATGCCTTCATTTTTCGTCTTTTTTCAAATATATTTAATATGGTTTGTCCCTTCACCTATATATAGTTTTGTGTAGAATTTCAAGCGGCATCTTTTCATACAAAATAATTTTTAAACACAAGGATAATACACCAAAAATATTAGAACTACGAGAAGAGTGAATATTCTGGGGCGTCACATGCTACCGAGAGCCTGTTCATACTGCACGTCTCGTTGCTCTATTAGCCTATGATCTAAGACACTTAACTTTTCATCCGATAACAGACACACGGACGCTCGACTTAATCTATACATATATATCGAAGCCTTAAAATCTCATAATCTTATATAAGACATACTTTTATACATCATGTACCATTATGTGCTTCTAGTCTTATAATCCATGTGCGTCGTATAGCTTTATCCTTTATTAACATACACTTATTAGGATCTACAAGTATCCCATGGGGCGACTCTTGATGATACGTTGGTACTCACCTATCGGAGTTCTAGACGATGTATCGCTCCCCACTAGGATAGCACATGAGGACTATGGGTACCTCCCTACGATAGCTCATGATAACTTATGGATACCCTCGCGGAACAGACATGAGGGCCTATGGACACACCGAATATATAGTACTTGAGGACCCAAGAATACTCCTAATATATAGTACTTGAGGACCTAAGGTTACCTCTATAGTATAACAGATAGTGACCCAAGGGCACCCCTAATATATAGTACTTGAGGACCCAAGGTTTCCCTCAATATATAGCAGATGACGATCCATGGGTAACCCTAATACATAATACTTGAGAATCTAAGCTAAGTAACAAAAATAGTTACTAGTTACTAGTAACTAGTAACTAAGTAGTTACTAGTAACTAAGTAACTAAAGTAGTTACTAGTTACTAGTAACTAAGTAA
>JAJEKB010021111.1:148750-171061 GCA_022393335.1 Macrotrachela quadricornifera | reverse complement strand
AAATTATACCGTTACCCCCCTGGAATAATATTATTTGCAACCCTGTAGAGTAAAGATTTAAAAACTTGACAAAATGACTGAAAACAAGGAATACATGACTAAAGTATATAATAATGTCTGTTTGAGTTTTATAGATATATATGTAGTACCTACCATTTATTTACTAATATGATAAACAAGCTAGAAATAACTCCATATCATACAATTTGAAATACTTTCTCATATGTTTTATATTTAAAGCATCTAAAAATGTTCACCAACATCTAATAAAATTGTATTTATATCTCCATCGACATTCAATAGTATACACAAATATATTGAACTTATTTGAAAATATTAAGAAACTTTTGTTTCAAATCATTTTCATATGTGTTTTATTCACAACTATAACTCAAAACCAATAGTAACGCTTAAAGTAATTCAACAGTATCAAATGATATATTATTAGCATCCCATTCATACTTACCATGTTAATAAATCATATCCATCTGCAATTATTATTACCCACTAAAAGTTTTTCTAACAATGGAGGTATTCGTACCGATAAGCAAAAAAGTGGGACATATTTGGGTCAAATGAAAGTTCTCACTGTCAAACTAATAAGATTAAAATATTAGCTGCTGTTGGCTTGCCTAGAGGGACATATTTAAATTTCCAGTTATATGAAATTTAGGCATAAAAATAAATTAGAGAAGGTTTTTTTTCATTATTATAAGGACAAAACATAGTGTTGTTTGGGGCGATTATGGAGTTTGAAGGGACTCTCTTTCATATGGCCTGAATAACACCGTGTTTTGTTCTTGTAATAGTGTATACAACCTTTTCTGATTCATTTTTGTACGTAAATTTCACATATCTTAAAATTAAAATATCTCCGTCTAGACAAGCTAAGGGTCACTAATATTTTAACCTTTTTAGTTTGGCGGTGAGAGCTGTCTTTTAATGTAAAAATATCTAGTCTTTTCAACTTACAATAGCCATAATTCCATTGTGAGAAGAAAATATAATAGGTACCGCATAATAAAGGGCCACACGTTGCATCTCGTCATTTTATTTCTAAATACATTTTATTAAAAAAAAACAAAATATATCACAAGATGCATCGTGAAAAGCAGTACAATGTACAAAGATTTATTTTAATTGTGTACTCTTTGTTTTTCAAAAAAAGCAAGTTTTTGGTTGTGTTCGTTCTGTGCAACAGTCAAATTTGATTGTACAAAAACTTGCTTTTTTCTGAAAAAGAAAATTACATAATTCAAATAAACTTTACTCTGTAAATTGCAGAATTCTCCATGCTGCATCTTGTGATATACTTCGTTGGTTTTAAACGTATTTAGAAATAAAAATATGCAATGCAAAGTATGACTATTTACTGTAGGTAACGTGTTATATGAAGGTGATAAAGAAAAATCTAAATATACTAAGAAAAAATCACGAGAAGCTTATATGTGGAAAGAGCTTGAATAAAGGAAAGGAAAGAAAGAAAAAAAAAGATATGTATACTATCCGTATGATAGACAATAGAAAGAAATAACAAACATAAATAAATCATACTATTATAATATGAAAAGGTAGAAATAGTAACCAAGGCTAGATGAATCCAAGAAAAATATTTCGAAAAATTTGTTCATTTTTGTGAAGATGATTCGCTGAACTATAAAGGAATATATCGATAAGAGGTCAATATCATGCGAAGGTGTGGTATATTCATGTGCACTAATTTCACATTGAATTAAGTGATCGAATATTGATATAGTATCTCTCATAATTAATCATTGCAGGCTAAAGTGTTGGGAGCTCAAATGTCGCGTCATCGAAATACGATGGTATATAAAGAAAAAATCGATTGCTTTTTAATCTAATGTACGGAGTCAGTATACAATCTCTCTTTTGCTCCGTATTTTACCATATACGGTCACGACGATGTACCATCATATACAGCCTCAGGTGATATACTAACATACGGTCGTATACAGAGAAATACAAAACTTTCATGGGCGTATGCAGACTCTATAGTTATCAACTTTGATATATATCACATTTAAGATAGTTTATTTCACTTTTGAAATTAAGGAAATAGTTCACTCACCTCAGTTAAATAATCAAAACCAAAAAAATAAAAACCGTTTCAATAATATGTCGTTCTTGATTTTATTTATGGCTGTGTATGTAACATAGTTTGTTTCTTCTATCAAATTGTTTGTTTATTGCTTTAGCAAGGTGAAAAAATATTACTTTTCTTTTTTTTCCTTCTTTCGCTTCTTTTTTTCTTGTCTTCAATATTTGTCTTCTACGCACATGGACAAAGATAATTGTACATATACCATCGACTCTAAACCGAAAAAGCAGCAGTAAATACGTGAAACAGTAGGAAGTATTCTATGATCGATCATGTTATTTTTTGACTGACCTAGATGTAGGTTTGAGATTTATAGATAGAGAAAATTATTAACTATAAAAGAGTATTTTTGATTTTTCTCGAAAAAGAGATGAATAAATATAGAAGGCGGTAGGATACTATTTGGATATAGTTATGTTATTGAACTAGAATGTGCAACATCACTATATTATTCTTCTCATATTTTTCTATTCATCGTTGTTTTTTTGATACAAATTGAACTAAAAATCGTTTACCTCAGTTCACCAAATAAATAAGTCATGTATTAGGTTGGAAACAATATTTTGTCAGGGGTACAGCAATAATTTTAAATAGACTAAATAAAAACTTTTATATCAAATGAAAGCTCATTGAAAACGGGTTTTATTGATACTAAAATAGTAGGAGTTATTGAAACCTTTTAATGTCACACTGACGAAGATTGCAGAGATTTTATACTTTTTTCAACATAGAAAATCAAGATGCTAATAATTTCAAAATAGAATGAGGCGGTTTCATGGGAAGTCAACCACAAAAACACAAGATCTTCAAAAAGATTTCTTTCATAATAGGTTTTGTAGAGCTTTCTTTGCTGATCATTTGGTAAAAAAATTCTTCTCAATCGGTCAATTTTTTTTCATATAGCCTGATGTATAAATTCGAATGATGATTCGGAAATATCTACATTTTAAGAAGATTCACTGTACGATATTTTTCTTACGGAATAAACTGATTTATTTTATGATGAATATCAATATGTATTATGGTTTCAGTCATACTATTGTTAACGCATCAGACCACCGTAATAATGTTTCATATCAATATTGCACACTCTGATTATACGAATACATTAGTAGGTGATTCTTCTTTTATTGAATAGCGATTTATTTGTAAAAAAAAACAAAAGAAAAAGAAAAATATTAAGAATTGTTCGGAGTTCGGTCGATTTTAAATTTTTGTACTCGATGATTTTCAACATCGACAACATAGAGATTTCCATCTCGATCGAATGACAAACCACCAGGATCCTTAAGTTGGTTCGATGCTCCTCCACCACCATTTTTACCAATAATGACAATTCCCTCCGTAGCTCCTTTAGGCCAACGCATGATTCGGCTATTTCCAGTATCAGCTACATAGACAGTACCAGATTGATCAACAACGACTCCTTTCGGAACTGACAGTTGGTTAAAACCATTTCCTTGTCCTTCATTACCAGCCACAACAATTGCTGACTGTTCACTTTCAGCCCATTTCATTACACGATGATTTCCCCATTCAGATACGTATATTGAATAATCTCGATCGATAAATATATTTCGAGGATGATCGAATTGATTAAAACGATTTCCTTGTCCATTTCCACCTGCAATAACTGTTCCTTGAGTATCATTAATTTTAAATCGTATAATTTTATATTTTTCAGGTTCAACAACATAGAGAGATCCATAATCATCTATTGTCAAACCCCAACAATCCAAATCAGAGGCGATTATTTCTCCACTTTTTCCATTTAAACGAGGCCATTGAACAACTCTTCTATTTACCGAATCACATATGATAAGACGATCTCTCTCCTTATCAACAATAACATCATATGGAAGATTCAATTGATCATTTCTATTTCCAGGTCCATTTCCACCAGCAACAACTTCACCATTCGTGGCATTCTGTTCCCATTTCATAATACGATGATTGAGATAATCAGCAACATAGATTGTATCATTATCATCAATATACAAACCCCATGGATGATCCAATTGATTTAGTGCACTACCTCGCTCATTACCTCCAGCCACAGTAATACCATTCTCTTCCCATCGACTTTGGAGATAAATGTCACTTGAACTTCCACGTAATGGATTAACTAAAATAGAAACAAATTTTCAAAAATATTTAGTCTCCCTATAGACATACTCTCAACTAAAGGCGACATTTTAATAAAAATCTTTTAACTTGAGATATTGTCTATGATCATATTTCTTATGAGAAAAAAATTAGTGCATTTTATTCATCTTGAAAAGTTAATGAAACTTCGCAAGAGATTCACAATAATTGTAAAGAAAGATTTTTTCTTTAATTTCACAATAACAGTTTTAAGTTTCAATGGAAAGGAAACGTTCGATATTTTGTTCTTTCAGAAAAAGAATGAAAAATTGCTCTTCATTGTTTTCAAAAAGAATTTCTGTGATAGAGGAGTGAACTTTAAAGAAAAATTCTCAGAATATGATATCGATAGACATTTCGATGAAATTACGAAAAACAAATATGATCAAAGGTTATCTGACAATATCAAATTTCTACTATTAGATGGAATTGTTCACGCTGTATCGAATAAGCGTATTTTCAATTAATTTAGGTTATGAAAATGATGAGAAAATTTGACTTGTTTTTTAAATTTTTTAATAGATGTAGTCTTGTGAAGCATGATGAGCTCTACCAAACTATGGAAAATTTTCATGATTGATTTTTGCATTGAATGCACCTTACAACTTTTCTAGACTTGTGTAGTCGTTTTTGCGATATAAAACTATTTGAATACATGTATAATAATTTGACTACTATCTAAAAGAAAAGTAATTTCATCGAATATATTCAAGAAGAAGAAATCTTAGCGCATCTTTTTATGACGATGGAACGAGGATAGAGACTTAATGACAAAATAAGGCAAAGCAAAATTAAAATATATTAATCATCTCTAATTTTATAATTAAATTGCTATTCATTACTCTCGAATATTAGTTACTCGGAAAGGATAAAACAGTAAGAACTCAATTATGTTTTCAACAATGAGTAAGGAAAATAAACTTTAAAAGACTATTAAACTCATTCGCTAAAATACTTCGATTTATAATAGTGATGTAAAATCATAGCCATATTGAAACAAAATAAATTTTAATATGTAATAGAGATTTATTTTCTCACATAATCTGAATGTAAATAAATTGACTTACAATAATAACCAATAATATTCTCGTTAGTTGAATTTCTAGCACCATCAATACTTGTTTTCAATGAACATTCATTAGTTGATGATGAATATGAAAAAGCAACACATCCAAAAGTTGATTGACATTGTGAACAACAACTAGCATAATCAATTTGTTTTATTGGAGAAGATAATATATCATTTCCAGGTATATCCCAGTTTTCTTTACGTACAAAACCACCACACATATTTGCTATTAAGAAAACAAATAAAAGAATAAATATATATTCAATGTGTTATTGCTCAGATATGTGCTTTCATATTTCAACAACTATCATATTAAATTTTAATAAATTATCCCGATTTGAATTATCAGAATGGATAAAAAATTTCAGTTTCGAAATATTCTTAACTAAAAAAGGGAAGCATTAATATTGAGCTTAAGAAAACTCATTGAAATACATTATTTACTCTTCACGATATTCGAACTAGTTTTATCATAAAAAGCTTACATTACCTATAAATTGTAGTTTTCTCTTTAAATAAAAAGTAAGTTATTACTTAAAGTTTTGAAATAATACCTATTATATACATAGGTAATCGTGAATAATCAAAACCTTCAAATTTACTGAGATTTTAAAACTCGCCGCAGTCTTAGAAAGAAAAGCCATCCGCGCCGCTACTACGATGTTTTTTTTGAAAAACTTGCCGATATGGATATCTCTGAGTTATATGCAAAATTCTTGACAGTAACAATAAATTGTCACTATTATAATAATGCAGAACTTTGATGTTTCTCAAACATTATTTCAAATCATGACAATACATCTTAATAAAGATCTTATATACTCACGATTATATCCAGTAATTGTATCAACAGTTGTATTCGTACCATTTCCCATTCTTGATTTCAGTGAACATTGTTGATTTGTTATCGAGTATGTAAAAGCAGTACATCCATAAGTTGATTGACACTGGAAACAACAACTAGCATAATCAACTTGTTTTATTGGAGAAGATAATATATCATTTCCAGGTATATCCCAATTATCTTTACGTATAAAACCGCCACACATATTCGCTATTAAAAATAGATAAATAAAAAAATGATGTTAAAAGCAATTTTTATACAAAAAAAGTTAGAGAAGCTTGTTTAACTCCACACGATAGCTTACTAACGATGATTTAGTAAAATGAGACCTTATAAATTCTGTAAAGCATTCTTAGTGCAATGTAGCCTACTGATCGATTATCCCCTTTAGACTATTCATTTTGGTCACAGAGAATGGGTTTCCAGATTGCTTATGTTAATTTGCCATAAGTAAGGTTTTTATTCTTAATATCCGACACTTTCCAGTAGATAATCGATATACTCACGATTATATCCAGTAATGCTGCCCACAACTGAGTTTCCACGAGTCCCCGTACTTGTTTTCAACGAACATTCCTTCCTTGATGGTAAATATGTAAAAGCAGTACATTCAGAATTTGCTTGACATTGTGAACAACAACTAGCATAATCAGGTTGTTGGATAGGAGAAGGTAATATATCATTATCTGGTATGTCCCAATCGTTTTTTCTTGAGAAACCATAACACATATTCTCTAAGAAAACAAATAAAATAATAATGTTATTAATTAGAAATTTGAAGGATAATTGCACCGAAGTTCTTGTCATTTTCATCCTTTGATATTGGGTAGAACTAAGATACAAAGTGTCTCTTTGTTAGTTTATCTGTCAATGAAAGTTTTTTGTATTCAATATATCTAAGCACCAATAACTTTCTCTATTAACAAAGGAAAATTTTTTCATATTCTATATGCGAACATTTTTGTCAAGGAACGCACCACAACAAAGTTGCACTGAGTTTAGTTGTCTCTCAGGGTTTCTTCTGAATCAAAACTACTTTCTAAGATAGTGCGGCAATACTTACGATTATATCCAGTAATAGTATCACCAGTTGAATTTCGATCAGTACCAATACCTTTTTTCAACGAACAATTACGACTTGATGGAGAATATGTAAAAGCAAAACAATCAGAAGTTGATTGACATTGTGAACAACAGCTATCGTAATCAGGTTTCTGTACAGGAGCAGGTAATATATCATTCAATGGAATATCCCAATTGTCTTTACGTACAAAATTTGAACAAGTTTGATCTATAGAAATTTTAAAAAAAGAAATCAGTTATCGTGGCAGAGATTGATTCAAGTTAAAAAAGATATATCTTTGGTTCTTAAATCTGGATTCATTCAAATATAAATACTGCGAATACAGCAGATAACATGATGAGATGTATGTTAATATTATACTTCTGAAACTTGTAACAGTTTTGGTTTTAATTCATAAATATTCAGCTAATTACAACTTTAGCTATGTTGCGAGAAGTTGAAATCTTGGATTTTTTATAGATAGTCTTTAGCTAGTTATTAGAGTTCACAATCTGTAGGAAGGAAATGGATTTTTGAGCTCTTTTGTCCACAGAATGTCATAAACCTTTCTTATATGACAATCCAAATTGGTTTTTCATAAATCCTAAGAAATACAAACGGTGCATTCCATTGTAATATTAAAAAACTGTTGAAGCCTTTCAGAAACATGTTCCTAATATTTCATTGAGGATTACGTAGAATCGTGTTTGTGGTCTAAAATGTATGTTAAGTTTTGTACATAATATATTTTAGGATAGTTTCTAGATATATTTAGAGAATAGACTTATTTAAATTCATGTTAATTCAATGAAGTAGTTTTTGAAATCAATCAATCAATCTTTTATAGGAATGCGCAGCTCACTCTTATGCTTACATGAACGTTCCTTTTTTAATTATAATATTCAAATCGGCTCTTAGATTTAAAAAGCTCATGAGTCTCAGTTGCATACTCATACTATATGGTAAAACTAGGAATGCAACAGCGACGGTCAGCCATGGCTTGATCGTAAGAATCGGTAATCATTCCACTTGAATAGTAGTTTATTCTCTTGACTGTAATTACAGTTTAAGACCAGAAATTGATGGGGTATATTTGCTCGCAGAGTAAAAAATCTATCTATCCCAGAGCAAAAAACAAATCAACTAATCAAGTATTTACCACCTTTGAATTCTGTAACATAGGAGTATACATAAAGTATTAGAAGTAGTATGAATTGAGGCGATCTACTGTGTTGCCTGACTGTATAAAATCTTTCATTCAGAACTAGGCAGCTTAACTGAAAAAGGTTCGAAACCTTGATCTTAATGATTCAGTCACACCGGTCACTCTGATTGATAAATGATATGTCTTACAATAATATAAGCCAGTATTCATCATGAAATAATGACATCTATGTTTATGTTGTTGTAGAGCTTCTTTTCATCTTTATAGGAATTGTATCAGTACAGATAAAGTGCGCAAGAATCAAGTTCGAAAGTTACTTCAAGAATCGTTAATCTTATTTCGAACGTTATATTCAGCAAGAAATAGAAAATGCAACTGTGTATTATTAATAAAGAAAAATGAATTATACGTCTCGAGTTCGAACCTTTGACTCATCCTTCATCCTCTTGGTGAATGATTTATTTTATGAACAAACTTCATGTTTTTCCAAAATCAGAGGAAATTCTCGAAATTAGGAGAAATTCGAAATCTAAATGATATTTTGGTAAAATTAAAACTAATTTGTGTCTGTTCGAAAAATAATTCAACATTTTATCAGATTGCATAAGAAAGTAGAAAGAATAAAACTTTGAGATTTAAATGTTATTCATTTTCAGTATTTTGAAGATAAAATCAAAATGCATACCTGGTCCATTATGAGTGAGTTTTGATCCAAGTACAGAACCTAGAATAACTGCTATGATTATTATAACTGCCAATAAGCTGACTGAAACGATGAATCGTTTCTTTTTGTATCGACGACGTCTTGATAGTCTAATAAAAAGTTCCATCAAAAATACAATTAAATAATAAAATATGTTGAGACTTACTCAGAATTTTTTGGATAAAGAAGTGCGCCTATATATAAAATAAATCATTCATATTACTCAATATGTTTTATAATGGAGTTATTTATGTTGTTAGTCAGCGAGATTATACATATTCAGGTCAAATGTAAGCTGAAACCGACAAACTCTTAGAGATTTAAAATATAAACGACTGTTAGTGTATATAGGATGGTTACAATCCAAAATTGCCTCGGAATTTTTCATTTGCTTTCTTGATGATTGAATAGATATGTAATTTCAAGAGGTTTGTTCGATTCATTGAGAAAATTCCCTTAAGATTTTCGACATTCGTCATCGAAAATGAACCATACATGCTTTAAAACTTGAATATCTTGGTTTATACATATCAGCAACAGACTATATTTTGAAATTTGTAATTTTGCTGATCAATGGTTCAATTTTACTACAATAGGTTTAATCTTCTTCCTCAACAACACGAACACTTCCATTAGTTAGCAACCGAGTAATTTGATGTAATATTAAATAAAGGAAGCTGACTGATTGTCACAAAAAAATATCTTTGACTTCATTCTGATATCAAACTATTGTTGTTACGACTCATCAAGTATTTACATGTGATCTACAGAGTGTGCAGACAGTTGCTTCATAAAAACATCATGTATCTTTTCCGTATTTTTCTCGAGGAATGATTAAAGTTTTTGAGAAGACAGATAGTTTAGTGCAAATACGATCATTGTAACTAATTTAAATATTTTACTCATTTTCAATTATCGGGTGTTAACTTGATCATCCTCTCTAAACTACTCAATAATTAACCAAAAACTAATCCAATGTATAAATATTCTATTCATTGAATTTCGAATAAAAATCCATAAATATCTTATGAACGGAAATTATAATAATAAAATAGACGATAGAAACTATGTTTGTTGAACAATTAACTATTGATTGAGATAGATTAATAATATGCAACGTGAAAAGTTCTACAATTATTTTATAACTGAAATAATAAGAAAAGAATTTCCCGTAATCGAGAAAAAACTGATAGGATAAAATTTTATTTTTTCAAAATCAAGAAGTGAACAAATAAAATAAATTTTGCTTTGTAGATTGCAGAGATATTCGATGATAAAAAGATGAAATCATCAAAAATAAGTCTATTTTTTACCAAATAAATAGTGTTTTCCTACGATTGAAAGTTGTTGTCTCTAAATTTTGTTCATTTTAAAAACAAAACGTGCAATTATAAAACAAACGATCTTGTGGATTAATTGAATAATAATCAAATAGCATAGAAAAACAAAGCGGCACTTTCTCTATCATATCATCTGGAGGGTTTCGAATCTCTGAACCACATCAAATCGTAACTTTTACAACAACATTACTATGACTCGTTATTTCTAAATATTTTACCATACCTTCAAATGGGAGTTCGAGTAAGATATCGTCTGGTACAATCTGTTCCAAATGAACAATGTGAAGATCAGGCGCTGGATTAGATTGTGATTGTACTTCCATGTATGTTGCTGGCATTAATAAAATTTCGTCCTCATTTTGAAAGTATGAATGATTCCGTATATTTCTGCCATTGCATACTTCGATAGAAAAAAGAGTTCTAGTTCCTTTTTGACCTAAGTAAAGATCGCCTTCTAGCACAGGAAGTGTTATTGTACAAGATGAGAAACACCACCAAGTCACACGAGTTTTCTGTGGAAAATCAGCACTAAGATCTCTTCGTACTCCACGCCACACTGTCTGTTGAGGTGCACATGGTAATTTGACCAAAGCAGTAAGAAATAGTTTTAAATACTTAAACCACGGTTTTAATTGTTTGAAATCACCTGTTCTAAGTGTTCCATTGAGAATAGAATAGAGACTTCTATGTCCATCATTCCATTCCATTGTGTAGAGAAATATTGAAGCTGATTCGTCGTGAGTTAAACCATCTGCTGGATGATTTGGAGTTTTCTCCAAAGCAATTGAAACATAGGCTAAGATATTATGAACAATAACAATCAATGGTTTACATGCTTCTGCAAGTGGGAGAAGTGGCTCTTGAGCATAGCCGATGATAGATTCAACTGTTTTTGAATCTTCAGGATCTGGAATTATTAAACGAGCATTATTGCGCCGAACTCCCAATTCAATATCATGACTCATATTGATGATGAATGATTACATATATCTGTGGTATCTAAAATAACAGAAAGATATATGAAAATAAATAAATAATCGGGAGAATTTTGGTTTTTAGTACATCTATAAAAATTATTTCATACGCAAAAACAACTTCGTATATATCCAATAATTAAAGTCAATAAACAAGATACAAATTAAGAAAATCGAATGAACATTTTGTAAAAATCTCATCTGCCACGAAATATACTTTTAAGTATTCCTTTATGTGACATACATTGTTTTAATGTACTAAACGTAATAAATAGAAAGATAACAAATACGACACTGATAGTTTCCCTTACGATAGCAATAATATGCTCCATGTAAGAAAATAGTCTTCAATATTTCTTAGATTATGAAGATACGTAAGTGAGAAACAATAAATAAATAAAAACAAAAAATAAGCACTATTTATATCAATAATAGATTTGTTTCAGTACATTCATTTAGAGTTCGATGGTTCCAAAAATTAATCGGAATTGCGATTCCGATTCCAATTCCGGTTAGCAAATTTGAATAGGGTTTCGTACTGAACCTTTCTTCATCATACACTCAATCATTGACGAGGATACCTCCAGAGATATTCAAGCAATTTAGTCTATACCTTGCATCCGTAAGTCAATCTTATTTAGGTATAAAAAGCTAGATAGAAACTAAACGACTTGAATATTTCTAGAATTTCTCTCATCAGTTAAAAATAACACTTTATCATCAAGTAGTTTCTCGAATTAGTCTGTAGTAAAGAGCAAACGAATTTATTTTATATAATAAAATAAACTTACTCATACAGCTTAAATATGTATTGATCTAAAAAGAGAAAACAAATATATTTATTTTCTATACCGAAACTTACTCATGATTTTGATACAAAGGTAGATTTGAAATAAAACACAAGTTAATCTAGATTAGATGATAAATGTATTGCCAAAACCTATGTTGAGATCAATATATAACAGAAAAGAAATTTATTTATTGAATACAACAAACTTACCGATTAATTTGTAAGGTTTTGGAAAATGTTGGGTTTGATAGTTTTGTCACCAAAATCTATAATTATATATAAAGGAAATATACCATTTTGTGGAGAAAATCAAGGCGCATCGAATGGCATGTATTCAATCTGATCTTCATAAGACTTTAGTGGAACTAATTAGTATATAGAATAACAATCGTAGATCATTGAAAGTTCCACTAAAGTCTTACGAAAATCAGATTTAATATAAGCCATTCAATGCGCCTCGACTTGTTCCACAACATTGGTATATTTGGTTTATCAATTTCGAATAATTCTTCTTATTCGACAGAATACTTTGAAAGTTAGGATCAATACTCTTGGTTAACGCTAAGTGATTAGGAGTGAGCGGTGCACATCTAACGTTACTTTTTATTAACTAATAGTTGATTTAACAAAATAAAAGATTTGTTGATAGTTTCAAAAACATCATTTCTACGAGAAAGAACTGAGCGAATCCTTAGATGGGCATTACTTGTTATTTTTACTAAATATTCATGTGCACGATTAAATAGTTGCTCAAATCATTAAATACTTATAGCATGTAAAACTAGGTGCAAAATCTTTAGTTAGCTACGATAGATTTAAACAACTGTGCAAATGATTGAATATCTATGGCAAATAGAATAAGTCCTACTTAACCATAGAAAAATTTCCTCTATATTTATTACTAAATAAATGTAGACAAACTACGGTTTCATATGTACATACATTAACTTGTGATATTTGTAAATAATATTGGTCAATCACGAAAAAAACACTACTTTCGTATTGATCTGGTTCTGTACTTAAATGAAAATATTATTATGTGTATAATTACTTAAATAAACTGCTTTCTTCGTCCATTCAACCATATCATAAAAAATGATGAGTAAAAGATCAATCATGCTTGTGTTCTCATGCATCGTTCGTATATTCGAAAGGTAACTCTACATAAAATAATCAGTAAAATTTGCATGATGGGCTAAATAATAACGATAATATTATCAAACTATGCTTCTTTTTTTCCTTCGAATTTTGACGTCACTTTTTTTTCTTGTTCTTTCATTTGTCCTTCGTATCGATACGGTACGAATATAAACAAACATATGCATCACCCCATGTGCGTCAAACAATCACATGTTTATACTCTGAAAGTATGGAACCTTTTCCGAATGATTCTTTACAAAATTAGAAAAATCGTTCACATTAACTTAGAGAGCAAAATTTGACTATATAAACATTGATTCAAAATATAAAAGGTAATTTTAAGTTTTTCACCAGAAAATGAGATATAACGGATGGACCATCAATAATGGCGGTCTCTATATTTTTTAAATATCTTCATCAATTTTCATTCATTCGATCTAATTTGTTTTTTGAACAAATCAGCGTTTTCACTCTCTACAAATGTGGGTATTTTCTCTTAGATTTGATTTAATTGTTTTTGTTCCCGATTATGAAACGTAAAGATTTTCAAAAGCTCGTACTTTCGAAGTATGAAATTGGTGATGCAAAAGTATTCGTGATACCGTCTGTATCAATCTATAAAAACTATCCTGGTCGAGCAAGAACAATCAGAAAGATCAAACAACAGGTGGAACGATTAAACTTTCCAATAAGATGAAGTCAAGCCGCACATTCACGCCAAAATAGAAGAATGGTGTGCCAAAAAATTTTCCTCTCTCATTGTCAATGATCGTTGTCTTCCAAACAGTCCTGATTTAACTTCACTAGACTAGTGCATTTGGAATAAACTTGTACAAGCAATCAGGTGGAATACAGTGTCATCTAAAAAGACACTAATTGTGGCGTTGAATCATGCTGTTCGCGATTCGTTCAAAGAAAAAATTAGATCGAATGAATGAAGATTGGTAGAGATATTTAGAAAATATAGAGATCGCCATTATTTTCGTTCATCTTTTTCTTCCTCTATACAGATATATCTATATATTTTTTTGACGACTTTTTTTTAGTGCGGTCTTTGTGAAATTGTACAGATAACATCAAAAGAACAAATCGATTATAATATATAGAAGAGCACGCAGAAGTAATATATGATATCAGCTGATTCGAATAGTTCTTAATACCTTCTATACCACAAGATGAAGCATCTCGCTCATCATTACAAATCATTAATCGATTGATACAGTCGAGAAGAAGTTGCCATCTTCTTCCTATATAACGCTGTAATGATTATCTGCTAATCCTTTTGAAGGTGTACATGTAATTTCATAATATCATCAAATTTTGGTATTTACTTTACGAATTGATGATCTATATCTACTCTGTAATTTAAGTATAAATTATAGTAATAGGTAAGAGTTCCATGAAAATACCAAGGTCTATTCTACTCGATGGTAAAGATTAATAGTAATAATTATGGAACAGAGTATGGATAAAACCATAATGTAAATGAAAATCGACTGGATCCATTTATATTAGAGGAAAAGACATCGCACTAAGGATAGATATCAGTATACTGGAGCGAAGTACAATATTCATCGGTACCATATGACTTTTGATAAACGACGAAAAATAAACATTTTTCTCTACAAGTGATGATCCAATCATCAGATGATATGCTAACGTAATAGCCAAAATAACGATTGATATAAAATCAAGAACAAAATTTAGTCACTATTTAATATTGAGGCACAATATTATCATTAATCGTGATCGTGCACAGTTATGGTCGATCAATTATCAAAAATACTTCAAGTTATTATTGCTATAGAGAATGACATGAGATCCCTAATTCGATTCATAATATAAATGTGTCAATCTACATCATTTATTAGAAATCTGATAAATGATGAAAACTTTACTGCAAATCTACCCAAAATATATGTATATGTCGTGCTGATGATATAACTTCGATAAAAAAAAATCTTGTCGAAGTTATTGTACGTGATTTAAAAAATATTAAACATGAAAAAATGAATGTATTTTTCCAAAGGAGAAACGGCAGATTGTCGGGATTGCCAATCTATGAGCAATTTCGAAAAATTCCAAAATCCAGGGGCCTCGTTCTCTTGTGAATGACATAATTTCGAGTTCAAACTCTTTCCATATATAGATCTCATGGCTCATCGAAGATCTTGAAAGGTTCACCGCGAACAAATGTTTCCATCTAGAAATATTGAATCTTGAAGAAAACTGTATCTTCTGATGAGCGTTGGAATATGAGTACTTCTTGTGAGCTTATTATCTTGAGAAAGAAACATCTGTTAGCGCTAAAACTTTTAGAATATTCTAAGGACTACAAAATCTATGCAGAAATAAAAAGCTGTTAGCACAATCTCTGACAAGATTAAAAATATGAAACATTATATACCTATTCTTACTAATTACTTCAAAGCCGTGTTTGATGTGTATTCGAATATACTTGGATATTTTAACTAGACTTAGTTTGTACATGGTCTCTGATAGACCTTGAAGACGCATGTTACCACAAGTGATAGGTTCCGAACTGCATTTCTTATGCTGTATAATAGCCTGAAAAGGTCATCTATCTCGATCTATGATGGCTTATAATATTCTGTTGGTCACGGTCTGTGATGTCTGTCACGTTTGTGAGAGGAGAGGAGAGGTGTAAATTTCTACCCCGGAACACTTCAACATTCTTTCAGATCGTGTTTTACAAAATTCAAACGGAAATTTTCCCATTTTCACGATTTAAATTTTCGTATCTGTCAAAATCTCGAAATCCCAAGCAATCTCAAAAAAATTCCTGAAATCCGCAATCCGCCGTTTCCCCCATGCAAAAAGGTCAGTAATTAATAAATAAAAGAGTTGATGAAGAAAAAAAAATGAATAGCGAAACAGAATGTAAGAAAAATCGAAAAGCTAGCTGGAAAAAAGTCTAAGTCTACGAGGTTTTTGTTTAGAAGTGGTGTCAGTAAACGTTAATAATATTCGATAAATCTGTCATTAAATAGTATGATAGCGGATCATTGATAGATCTACTAATAGTAATATGGTGTATCGATAAATGGAATAATGCGTAATTTTGGCTGAATCCAGCTGATCGGCGTTCTAAAGGACCGAAACGAAACGTGTTCGTACTCGTTGCACTGTCCAACTGTCACTGGAAATATTTTAAACTGATCCTTTTCAATGCACCTTATGCAATCCTCGGGTGAGGTCGGTAAAATATGGTATGTATCGTCGTCGATTGGTTCGATTCGGTACGCCAAGCGCCGGGCAATTTCCTTTTCGAGCAATATTGCGATGAAGGCAGATATGGAGGAAATTCCGCTACCAAAGATGGTATTGACGATATTATAGGTATCATTTTTGCATCCATCTTTTGTAACCAAAATTAATCCTAACATTGCAAGAGCTATAGCGCTACCGATTACTTGGACAAGTCCTCCAATGGCTCCTATTTCTGAAGGTACGTCATTGGTAAAATCCATGGATTTTATTGCTGATAATATTCTTCCAGAATCTGCATTGGGTTTCGTGCCTTTTCTCTGGTTCCCGCAAATACTGGATATCGATTTCCAACCACCGACCAGAAAAGTAATTAGACTAATAAGCGCAGCAATAGCTTGTAATACTACAGCTGCCACTTCAACACCAACAAGACAGGCATCGTCATGCTCACTGTACAATGATACTACCGTAGCTATATTGCTGAATATAGTACTAATAAACAGGAATAAATCAAAACAAGTCGTATAAAGATTGAGCTTTTTGGGTGTCGGGGCATCTGCAGCCATATTCTTGTCAAACATAGTGAAAGGAAATTGAGAAAACACGAATTTGTCAATATCAATCTAAAACGTAGATGCAAATCCATTTGAATTTAGATTTATACGTAAGCGAGCATTTATAAGCACACTAAAAAAAGAAGTAGAAATTCTTACAATTCTTGTCTTGATAAGAATTTTGAATTAATGCTAAACATTGATAATTTCTCTTCTTTTTATTTAATTTAATAATAATAATAATATACAATAAAATTAACAATAAACTAGTGACGTTTCGTATTCCGATGAGATACTTCGTCAGATATAAATACTACAACATTGAAAAGAAACCTAACTATTTCCTTCATTTTAGTCGTTGATTGTGATACGGAAAAGGACCAATTCTCTATGTAACCGTTACTATTACTATCTTGTTTTCCATATTACTATCACTGGGTAATATAAAGAAAATAGTTAGATTTCTTTTAAATGTTGTTTTTGTCTTCTACGTTCATTTGTTTAAAAGTTTATGTGTGATGAAATATTGCACTGGGTTACGAAACGGGTCAAGTTTCACAAAAAAGCAGATAATGGTATACAATAAAACGCATATAACTTTTTGAAGGGATAAAGCTAAAACTCTGGGGTTCGTGTAATTTTGGAGATCTTTGTTAGGCGATTCTAATGCACTTTTCAAAAATAAAAATTCATTTTTTCAACTAATTTCGGTAGAATGGTTGCGACAGATCTCCATAGGAAATCTTAAAAAAAACCTTGTTTTAAACAACTGTAACATATCATTCGATGCTTCTGAAGTTTCTCCTTCCAATGGTGAAAATCGCAAGTTTCTATTATGTCCCTGCCAAAAATGACTCGAAAAACAGTAACAGCTTTTCTTTTTTCAAATGGATATTAGTTGTGAATCTGAATGAAAACGAAAAAGAATTTAATAAAAATGTGACGAATATTACTTTTTTATACATATTTTATTTCTGCGACTGGTGATGCGTAGATCTTCTTTCTTTCACCTTAATGAAAAAAAGTAATCAATGAAAGATAAATGTCAATAGATAGCTTCCTTTTCTCATTGAACATGTAATGGATATTATTTTTAATTAATTATAAAAAGAAAAGAAGATACTAAGATCCTTCGTTTTGATGACCGTAAACGATCGTCTGCACTAATGTGAACGGTCGGACATGGTCGTATATGGTCTATTTACTATTGCTATCAAATGAATGAAATGAAATTGATTTCTCTCTTCACAAAGTTGTCCTTTCACAACTTTTGTCATCCGTCTATCTTCACGTAAATATCGTCTATCACCGATTAATCAAAGCAAAACACCTGTCTAATTCAAATAATACTTTCCATTCATTTAATAACTAAAATAGAGTTCAATCTACTTTGTATAAAGATCACTACACGATCTAAATAGAAGCAAAAAAAAAAAGAATTACTATTCATTGAAACGATCATCTGATCAATCTAAAATGAAAAAAAAAGATGCTATTCAAATCGAAGTTAGTGTTCATTAAGAAGATCAATTGATCGATTTAATATGAAAAGAAAAACAAAAACTATCAAATAACTTTTTTTGATAAAAGGTCTTCTCTGTACAAATTAATAAGATGAAGATGAAAAGTTTTTCTGTTAAAACAGGCTTCTTTTATGTAACAAAAGATCTCCTTTTTTTATAGTATGTTCAAACAGATGATCACGCAACAAAAAACAGAAAACACAAATAAATTGAGAAAAGAGAAAGATAAGAAGGAGAATAATGAGGACATTTCCTACTTAAAATTAGGTTAATATTAAAGAAAGAAGATGATGTCATGTATCTTCTCTCTGATTGCATAAGAAGAAAGAAAAAATCGATAAGAAAGAATGTGTGAATTTTAATAATTTCACAGTCGAAGAAAAGAAAAAAAAGATTGACCTAGATGATCAATATCAAATAAAGAGAAGAGAAAAGAACGTATACACATACGATCACACACTTACCAGCTGATGCAGAAAGAGAAGAACTATATGTATATGTGTGAAAATTGTTAGTGTTCTCTAACATCATTGAAGAAATAGTATAATGCTCGTTGAAACAGATGGATAACAGATGACAAAAATACGATCGTAATACTGAGCAGGTAATACGGAAAAATACGGTGGTGTACGGTCGTATTTCTCTCCGCACGATCGTTTACGACCGGACTATTTCGACCTGGGTAATTCTCTCACGTTAACAAAATACTTGTTAGCAATCATATACAAAAGCCTATAATCACGCAGTTTTCGTCTTTCGGCTCCTAAGCAACTATCATTTGTTGATATTTTCTATTTTGAGGGTGAGCACAAGCAAACCGTGACGTGTTTCAACATTGTAGTTATCTGAATCATTCATAAGACAACGATTTTTTTTTATTATGTTTGTGGCGGTGATTAGCAAGTTGCATTGTAGATTTTGGACTGATTTCCATTCAATTGAGGTGACAACAGGTTTATTTAATTAATCTTGAAGTAAACGAACAACAAAAAAGGAGAGCTCCTGGCACATAGGTCTTTTGCTTTTAACAATAAAAGAAAAACTGGAAACATAATACAAACACAAGGCAACAGACATAGTGATCGGTTCTATTCACTGTTGTGCATCGAGTAGAAAAGTTATATTTTGTTCATGTTGATATGGGATTTCTCCATATCGATAGATCGGACTTTTCCATATGATTTAGTATTAGATGTTGGATGTTTCCTATATGTCTTTTATCCATGTCACTAGGTTATATCCAACATACGCACATATATATACATATATATATCGTCTTTTCTTTTCGTTCGTTCGTTCGTTCACATTGCGTTTCTCTTCTTTTTTCTCTTTTACGTATTCTCTCTCTCTATCTATACAAGTGTTGTTTTCGTCATTGAAATAAACAGAACTCACCGAAATCCAAACTTACAGTTCAATCACTTTATCTTCCATCATTTGACTTCGTATAAATGCTCTTCCAATAAGTTCTACAATGTATGATCGAATATATGGGATGTTGATCAATTTATCTATGTATGTAGCCGAGGTAAAATGAGGTAAATTAAGACCTCTCTTAAAGGATTTAGTTTGAACTATCTGTAATCTATTCCAGATTTTACATTAAGCTTCGAGAAGAATAGAAGAATCATAAGTTATAATTGGTCATATGAGTGATTTGTATAGATCGAGTATGATCGCTTCATTCGATTCAGGTGTAATTCTGTTCAAGTACATAAGTAAATTTATTTGAGATTGAGTAAGAGTGTCGATATACTTAGTACGTTCTCGCCAATCTAACTGTTTATCAAAGACAACTCCTAGTTAATGTGCGGATGATTTTGATCGTATAGTAATTTTTAATACTTGAAAATGAATAGAATTTATATATTTTTTACAAGAGTGAGACACAAGTTTCCATGATGCGCATCACTTTTTAAAACCCTCTATAAATTCTTGTAAATGATCACGAACTCTGGAAATCGTGTTACTTGAAATGAAAATAGCAGTATCATCTGTAAATATTTTATAGAGAAGAGAAGATATATGACTAACTTCTGATGTTCCACTGTCAAGTTCAAAAGAACGTAAGAGTTGATTATTAAAATGAATGTGTGCTATCCTTTTACGTTCTGTTCTTCGGTACACCTGAAAGCCGCTATTTAGAAGACTTTTTCATATTTCATATCGGCTTGCGTCCGATTGAGAGTTTGTAAAAAAATAGGAATCCTTAAAGGATCTTCTATAGAAAATAGGCAAAATATAGGTATGCATTGATTCTGCTCCAACATCTAACTATGTTGCTTACGCCACTCACGATTTTTTAGCAGAGGTAGCAGGAATGATCGGGGAGCTCTGCGCTTCCTAGGAATACCAAGTATCTGAACATAATCATGGTTTCAGCTTCAATCATGGTTACGAAATATTTTATCAGTAATTTTAAAAACATTTGTTTTCTCTTTGCCGAAAAGATCACGCTATTTTTTTCTGAAAAAACGATTTTGTTAGAAATAAAAGTAAAAGAGAGACGAATGGACAGATCAGGATTTTGATGTAATGAAACAGTTTTTTCTTCCTGCAATGTAGAAGCATTGATTTAGCAAAAGATGCTTATTTTACATGCCAGTGTTATCAGAACAAAGGACACCTAAAATGAACATTAGTGGTGAAACACATCTGTTTGCTTCTTTTATAAATACGTGTAAATAGCTTATATGTTCGTTTTTCTATATTGATATTTAAATTGAGTATAATTAATGGATAAAACAACGGCGTGCGATGAAGTTGCACAACAATCGTAACATATAAAACCTCGTGCAAATTAATGATATACTACTTCAACAGTCATTTGAACATCATTAATATTTCATTTCATCCAATACGAAAAAAACGCTAACTTTAGTGATAGAATGGAATGTGAGTGCGATTAAAGAGTGGTGTATCCGAATTAAAAATCTGAAGCATCTGAGCAATTCTTTAGTTGCTAGTAAAAGGTTCAGTTTCAGTTTTGGTTGTATATCCTTTTACTTAACGGCTCTCACTCCAATTTTAAAAAGCAAAAAATGAAAAATTTTGGTTCAATTTGTTTATTAATGTCAATGTTTCTGGAGTCGTAGGGGTTTAGTATATGTTTAATTTTATAAAGACTCGAGGTCTCTGAGTATATTTACCGGTAAATATTCAAAGACATGTGAGCTTCCGTTTTAAGACCCCTCCCTCAGAGATCATTTCTCACCTAAAATGGAGTATTTCGGCTGAAACTTTCAGGAACTAGTGATCCTAATGAGATATGCTTGTGATAAAAACTTCATCTCAATATTACCTTAATAGATTGAACTTTGGGTCCGTTTTCGTGTCTTCTAGGAGAATAGAAATCACTCAGTCGTAGTAAAGGCTAGAGAGCTCGAGGTGATGTCAAATTAAAGCTCGTCTTGGTCCGCAACTTTTTATCAGATGGATTTGAAACTCTTTTCCATTCATTTTTTATAACCATTTTACTGGGCAGGTCTGCAAAATAAGCATGAAAAACATCATTCGAACGACAGTAAATATAACTTTTCTCAGGCCGGGAAAAATGTATCAAAAATCCGTCTGATGAAAAGTTAACCCTGATTCAGAGCTTTAAAACTAGTAACGCTCGTCGAGGCAGACTCGCTTAACCCTCGACTGAAT
>JAJEKB010021111.1:128733-138750 GCA_022393335.1 Macrotrachela quadricornifera | reverse complement strand
ATACAAACTATTTTTTTTCATATGACCCTCCTTTCAGTCGAGGGAACAAAAAAAAAACTATTGAATAATACTTAAGGCCAAGATTGGGTGATTCTACTTTTCTTACTGAAAAACCGTATTTTGAGAACAATGCTGAAGAAGTTTTAGAAATGTGTTTCTACGTTGAAATCCAAAAAAAACATATTAAAATGGCATGTTCGTAATATATTTCATCGAACTTTTTTAAAGCACGTAATAGACCACGTAAGTTACCATCATCTAACGTGTTTAGTCTCTGGCGTAAAAGTGTTCTAATGTTTATGCAAGTGACAACACAGTTTTTTCAAAAGTAACAGGCTAATCAGGACTCTTGTCCACAGAAAATCCAGTTTTTCGAATAATTTCGAAGCGGAGATTTCATCATAGGAAAATGTACAGAATCTTCGTTTCCATACTGTGTATGGCGTTCCAAAGAGCAATCAGACTGTCAAAAATTAATTAAAGAAAACTTGAATTCTACTACCATGTTTGTCCAAAAATTTTCCGAGATTTATCAAGTTTTTAATTCTGGTAAGCAATGTTATCATTTGCATGAGCATTGAAATCGAAATAACTCGATTTGGACTCGGAATTTAACCAATGTTTTTATTTATTTTAAAGGTCTTCATCAAAGCTAACTGTTGTCCGAAAGAATTTTTGATACTCAATTCCTGGACTGAGAAAAGTGAAATTTACCGTTGGTCGAGTGACAATTTTTATGCTTAGTTTGCAGACCTGTCCACTAAAATGACTCTAAAAAACAAATGAGATTGACTTTCAAAATTCTGTTGGGACAAAAGTTGTGCACTGGATCTAGCTTTAATTTGACACCAGCCCGAGCTTTCTATTATTTCTTACGCTTGAGTTATTTCCGTCCTCCTAGAAGACATGAGAACAAGCCGAAAGTTTGACCTGCTAGGGTCAATCAGGCTGAAATTCTTACCACAAGTGTCTCTCACTAAGACTAGTCATTCCTGAAAATTTCAGCCTAGACGGCCTGTTCTAAGTGCAAAATCCATTGTGAGAAGCAGACTGTCTTGAAAAATTCCAAAAATGTCTCGAAAAACATGGTCATAGAATTGAAATTTACTGCCATGAATCTATGAAAATCTGATTGTTTTTCAAAAAGCTATATATATTCTGAAAGATAAGACTTAGGTACACCTTCTTATGATAAAAATCAGCTTCGATATTTTTTCGAAAAACTCGATTTTCTAATGGAGGGACCATTAATTTAGAACCAATTTATTTTTTGAAACACTTAGATTAAAAATACATAAATAACTGTATAAATAGCAGTTTTCGAGCACTTTCTCACTTTTTTCGATATTCCCTCGACTGTAGTGAGGGTCATATGAAAAAAAATAGTTTGTGCGTTTGTGGGTTTGTGTCAGGATCAAAGGTCAAAAAAGCATCCTCTTAGGAAGCTGAAAGCTCACACTATGAAGATGACCATAGGTCCTCAACTACTATACTACAGGGGTACCCCTGGGTCCTCAATTGCTATACTATAGGGACCCCTAAGTGCTATAAATTGCCACCGACACCCTGATGTTGTATCAATACAAAAGTAAAGAAACAGGGAAATGGGGAGGGTCTAGAGTAATGGCGCATTGGGCCGTCAATATTGCCACTATTGTCTACGTGAAACATGGGGTTGTTTGGACCGATTATAGGTTATCATATATATGCTAAAATGCACCTCGAACACTATGATGTTATACCAAGACAATAGTGGAGAAACAGAAGTATGCGGAGATGATTTGAGAAATGACTCATCGGGCCGTGAATATTGCTGCTTTTGTAAAGAAGAAACAAAGGGTCGTTCGGGCTGATTATAGGTTATCATAGATATTACCTATCTGAAAGAAAGGGTTATATGGGATTTGAATATGCCGATTAAAATGTTTAAAGTTTGTGTATCCGTGTGTCCTTATAAATCAAAAAGCAGGAACAGTTAGATCAGTGAAAATATCTTTTAACGTTTTCTAAAAATCTTGGCGAGAAGGGTTTTCGGATTAGGGAATCTAATGGTACCATTAGTTTTTTACGATCGTACAACAAAAATTTTTTTTTTACGAAAAATGTGGGCTTTTTGAAAAAAAACCATTTTTTTCGAAAAGGTTTGACCCACAGGCTTTTGCGGTGGAGCAGCCAAATAGCATCATCAATTTTAGTTGGTTTGGAAAAAAAATTTTCTAAAAAGTTATCGATTTTTTTAGAAAGTTTAGCCAAAAGCGTTCTGAGGTCGAGATAATCTATTAGTGTGATTCGTCATAAAAAATTTTTCTGAACTACTTTTTTAATAAAAAAACGGCTTTCTTAGGAAAACATTGGTCCTTTATAAGATTCCAGCAGATGTGCAGGGCTGAAGAGATAAAATCTCTTCTTCATATTATTTCTATATTCCCTCGACTGAAGGGAGGATGATATGAAAAGTAATAGTTTGCTTGCTTGTCGTCGGGGTGAAAGGTCAAAAAAACATGTTCTTAGAAAAATCTCTCAAAGAATCAAACCTCACGCTCAACTCAACACTTAACGTCTGACCAAAGATTTTTGGGGTCGGGGAATCGATTGGTACTATCAGTTTTTGAATTTATCCAAATAATTTTTTTGCTAAAAAAGGCTTTTTTTAAGAAAATAATGGTTTCTCCCTCGACTATAGGGAGGGCCATGTGAAAGAAAATTGTTTGTGGTTGTGTGTGTGGCAGGGCCAAAAAAACATCCATATAAAAAAAAAACTAGAAAATCCAAAATTAACCTTTCGCAAAAGGTTTATCACAGCGAGATATGACAGTTGATCAACACCATTGCTTATTGTGGTAGTGTCGGAATTAATGAATGGAGATATATGGTTGTATTAACTTAGTTAGAAGGGTTTTTTTTTCTCGATTGAGTGAAGGATCATACAAAGAAAAACTAAAATAAGTTTGTGCGTGTATCGTCGGTCACACGTCAAAAGTCCCATTTGAAACATTTATTGGACCCAAAGATTTTCGAGATTGAGAAATCTGAATCTGGTATTAGTTTTTAAAATTTTCTTAAAAGTACTTTTTTCACAAAAAATATGGTTTTTACGAAAACAAATATGTTTTAAAAAGTTTGAGCGAGGGTAATCGGAGTCGAGGAATCGATTAATGATGTCAGTTTTTTAAAATTTTCTTGAGATAAGTTTTCCACACAAAGGACAGGTTAATTTCAAAAAAATTTTTCTTTGTAAAATTCGATCAAAGATAATTGACGCCCACCACTTAAATCGAGTTTACTTTCTGTTACATTGTTTTCCTATAAAACTAGAAAGCTAACTCCTAGAAAATTAATCGTTGCCTGAGAAAAAAGCTTGATGCATGAATGGCTAGCCGTGAGTGGCGCCGACGAATGACTAGCCGTTCTCTGTAATAGGTACAAAAGTTGTGCTTCAAAGAAGACTTAAAGAATTATGAGTTTTTATGGAACGCATTATCTCGGAGTTGGAATCTTGATCGGAGTTGAGCGGAATACTTGTGTACCAAAGAATAGGTATATTGTTTCGACGCCTTAAGTTTGGGCAGAATACTGTATTTTTATTACCTATTCTAAGAAAAATTAGTGGGCCTTTTGTGAGAAGCGAATAATGGGCGAATTAAGTAGTTAGAAGGCAAAGCTTTGGTACCCTATAAAGTTTGATGCATAGAACAGCTAACCGTGAGTGGTGCTCCGGAGAGGCACCGACGAACGACTAGCTGTTCCTCTTTAGGTAGACATAGGAGCTGTCTTCTAATAGAGATATAGAAAAATATCTCACAGGATAATTTGTCGAAAATTACATGACATTCGTGGTGACAGCATGAGAAAAAAAGGGACATAGTGAAGACGTGTAACTTTGTCTCAGATGTGAAATGCGGCAAGTGTCATTGTGTGATACTAGAAGCCAACTAATGGGTAGATTCTATGATGATTTGAATTGTTTGTTGAAATAATTGAAACGTGCAAAAGGCGAATGAGAACTATGAATTATCAGCTGATCAACGAAGTGTGACAGATGGAACGGCTAGCCGGTTTGGTAGTTGATCGCAAAAATTGTGCTTTAGTATAGACTCAATTGAATCATTTGTAAATTGATTCTTAGCAGATTAAACCAATGTCATTACTGTTAAATGATCGGGATCATAATAAGGAATTAAGCCCATAAAATGATGCGTTCTTTAAGCAAAATTTCTGTTTTATAAAATGAGAACTAATTGAAAGAGTTTTATATTCTTATGATTCTATATGGAATCAAGGGTTAGAATATCTAACACGATTGGACAAAGTTTACTTAAATGTAGTGGTGTAAGATTTCTCCGAGAAAAGGGTCAACGAATTCACAGGCTGAGTGCTACTTTGGTGAATTTTATCCTATATTCTATAATGATAGTTTTAGGATAGTATAAAAATCTTAAATGATGCATATGTTTCTACTTTGTATTATGTGAAGAATGTAAATGAAAAATAGAGTAGGGAGAGATATTACAACTTTTCTTGATTCAGTCGAGGGTCAAGTGAGCCGAAGCGACGAACGTTACTTGTTGATAAAAAGTACAGGTGATGTGTTCTCATCATGATTCGTTCTTTGAGAATGTTGATTACGTTTTCATAGAGAAAAATAAAGAATATATATAACGAGTGGGACAGGTTGAATGAGAAAAAAATCATTTTCTCTTTTTGAGGCACTCATTTACATTGCCAGGATTTCATTGTAAGCATAGTCATTAGCGAAGTTTTGTCCTTCAAATTTATCGTATAAAAATCCACTCCACAATCCGTTAAGGTACTCTTTAAAATGAGTATAACTCTTGAACAGATTCAGATAGAAATTTTAGTCTTGTGTATTGTATTATTTGTACTCTCAAGCGAGACATTATAGATAACTTGCTTTTCTTAGTGGCAGTCTGTTGAATGATTATTATTGAATGATAGTTAAAATAGGTGCTAGTGCAAGAGTTAGTCTTTTATCCGATTAAATCTTGTGGTGGAATCAAAGTTGAAGAAGCACTCGTCACAAAATATGGTGTGACTCTCCCATAAAATCCCGAAATAAGCAATAGGTATATTCTTTTTTTCCTTCTCCTATTCATGTTCGACATTAGACAATGGATGCTAGTTAAAGACGGCCGAAATCGGACACAACATGTTTTACCTCGAATGGCACTCATTCAGTCTTCCGTTGTCAAAGATAGTATCTGTCTGCGAGCACCGAACATGCCAGAACTGTATATATATCAGTAAACCTATTACCCAAAGAAGTAATAGAGTGCTCGTAAGTGATTTAATCTGAGAAAGAACAGGTGATAGATCTATTATTAACAGTTGTTGGGATGAACCGATTCGTGGTTTGTGATATGATAATAATGTTTCTCATTGGTTTCGAACGTTTTTGGAAAGTGATGACAATCTTGATTTGGTCGTGTTTGACAATAAACAATTCGAAGGACGTCGATCCAAAAACTCAGCTTTGCCTAATGTGGCACGAGACGGTGATATTGTTGCCTATCAATATGTCAGTCCAATACATTTGTGTACAACGGACTCGATCATAGATCTCAAGACGAGATTGGAGAAAAAGGTTAAAGTCGATAATTTTCGACCGAATATTGTTGTGACAAATGTGAATACACCATATGCAAAGGTAGAGCAAGAGTACTAGGAATTTAATGATTGACTTTTTTTTGCTGAACGGATTATTGACGAGAAATAGCAATCGGTGAAAATAAATTTACTTGGATAGCGGCATGTATGAGGTCAATTACACTTTCTTAACCTATTCTTTTTTAAAAATTATTTTTAAATATTAGGTGTCTCTTGCCGACTATAGATCCAATGAAAGGTATCAAAGATCCAAAACAAGAACCGTGAAAGACACTGAAAAGGTGAGCGTAACTTCTGCTCATTATATATATATCATTTTGATTTAGTTATCGTCTTAAACCAAATTCATACGGCGTCAATTCATTATTCGGTATTTATTTGGCTCCAACATAGGACAATAGCAACAGCAGTAGTATAATTCGTGTGGATGATTTAGTTCATATAATAAAAGAAGACGTTGATTTTTGGAAGAAAAATAATTTAGAGCAATAAATAACACTGAATTAAGGACGAGTCAATTTTTGCAGTTTAAAAAAAATTTAAATACTAATTTTTTATCTTTATTATAAAAAGCTTCACTGTCGGTAACTCTAATAATTCATATAGGAAAAAAAGATTTATACGTTTTTTTGAGTTTATAAGTTAGTTTATTTAAACCATGTGATTTGAACTGATTGAGTATTAACTGAATCAGGACCAATATAAATAATAAAGGCTCCTTCTTCCCAAATATAATTAAGATGTGAATCAAAAAATTTCAAATCATCTGTTGTAATAAGAAATGAAATTTCTTTACGTTCTTGAGTTCGAAGAAATACTTTTTGAAAATTTTTTAATTCACGTACAGCTCGTGTTACACTTGCCACTGGATCAGCAATATATAATTGAACAACTTCTTCTCCATCATATGCACCGGTATTACTTAATATCACATGGATAGTTAAACGATCAGCATCACCATGAAGTTCTGTTTTGTCAACATTTAATGGATCAAAAGTAAATGTTGTATAACTAAGACCATAACCAAACGGATATAAAGGATCATTTGGTATATCTATATAACGGCTCTACAAATGAGAGAAATTTCATTTAATAAAAAAAAAACAGAATCTTTTCTATTTTTACTGTATCTTTATAGAGAATATCACTGGAATTATATGGTCGTCCAGTATTTTTATGATTATAATAAAGTGGAATTTGTCCAACAGAACGTGGAAATGTTGCTGTTAATTTACCCGCTGGATTATAATAACCAAAAAGTACTTCAGCTATAGCATTTCCTGCTTCTGTACCAGCAAACCATGTTTCTAAAATCGCTGTAGCATATTGATCTTCCCATGTTAATGTCAATGGTCGTCCATTCATTAATACAATGACAACAGGTTTCCCAGTATTAAATAATGCTTGAAGTAAAACTTTTTGACAATCTGGTAATCCAATATCACCTCGACTTCTTGCTTCACCTGACATACCTCGAGTTTCACCAACAACAGCAACAATAACATCCGATTTGTTTGCAGCTTGAAGAGCTTCATCAATCATTTCTGTTGCTGTTCGATTATCTAAGATAACATCACGACCATATGCATTTAATACTTTCAACAAATTTAAATCTTCCACAAAATTTGCTCCTTTAGCATGTAAAATTTGAATATTCTTTCCAAGAAGTTGATTAATACCTTCAAGAACACTAACTGTTTGATTATACTCACCAGCTGCTTTCCATGCACCAAGTAAATTTCTTTGATCATCAGCTAATGGACCAACCAAAGCAATAGTTAGATTCGATCTTGATAATGGTAAGATTTGTTTGTCATTTTTCAAAAGAACAAAAGAACGACGTGCAAAATCTCTTGCTGCTAAACGATTTTCTTTTGTAAATAGATCTGTTTGTGCACGAGATTCATTAATATAATGAAATGGATCATCAAATAAACCTAATTTATATTTCGCTTCTAAAATACGACGGCATGCTTGATTAATTGTTTGTTCAGTTAGTTTTCCTTCTTGTACAGATTTATTTAATGTTGTTAAAAATCCTTCAGTAATCATATCCTTTAATTCTAACAAATCAACACAATAATGATAAATATTTTGTTTTTTAAAAAATGAATATATAATCATTTTTTTAATTTTTAATAAATGGATATTTATATTTTTTTTAATTTTTATTTTTAAACTAATAAATACATAAGTAAATAAGCATAAACCAAAAACAAAAAGAAACAATAATATATCACGCGACGCCTTTCGAATTGTTCTTTGTCAAGCGATGTTATTACAATAGATTTTTAAATATACCAGATTGAAAAAAATATTTTGCACGGGGGGAGGGGTATCGCCATGATTTCAAGTAGGAAACATATTGAATTTTATACCAAGTGTGAGCCCGTGAAAAATGGGTTTATTGATACTAAAAACTTAGAGTTGTCAATAATTTCGCGTGTTAAAATATCTAAATTTAAGAATTTTCCCTGAACGTTCTGAATGATAGAATATTCTGTTTTCTGGAATAGGAGATGTTGAAAGTGATTGAGTAGGATTGCATTGGATTTGTTTCTTGAATAGAGATTATTGTTAAACTTTTATTGAGAGAAACACAAGAATGTACAAAAAAACAATTAAAGAACTTTTTTAATATATTGGATTGAGTCATCATCTTCAATCATGACTTGTATTTTTCGACAGGAAAATTTGAGAAAATTGCCTTTTGCTTTTCGATGATTGATTCCATGATGACAAGGTTTAATTTGCATTATCTTTTTGGGTTTTGAGGGTCCTTGAGGTTGTAGGATTAAAATTACACCTGGGCAGTATCGGCGACTCTCGTTCTTTGTCATGCTTTCAATGATCAAGTGTTCAGGTCGTAGACAGTTTTTTGTATCACACATGTGAGAGGCTGTTAATGGAAAAAGTTTTGAAGTTGTTGTGTAGAAAACTTTTTTACCTGTTTTGTCGCAATCTTTCGGCGTTAGATTGGGAAGCTTCTTTTTCAATTTGCAACGAAGAATAATATGGTGGTTCAATACACTAACGCTTTTGACACCTTTGATTTTGCAGAAGTTTTTTAGTTTTGGCTGGAGACATTTTAATTTTGAATAATGCCAAAAATTTGTGATAGAATAGGCAGGTTTTGCTGTTTTATGAAAAGCCGCAGTGACGTAACAGGATAACCAGTCTTTGAAAAATTTTCCTGTTCAAAAGAAACAATTTCATAGAGTGAAGTGATCATAAAATCACTTACCGTCTTCGGGTATTACACTGATGAATGTGACAAGTTCTTCTGGAGTAATTTCATCATCGAGACTTTTCGGATTGATTGTGAAGTCGCACTTGTTTTTTTGGTAAATATGAGTTTTCAGATGAGCAGCTTCAGATTTTGAGAGTTCATTGATGAATTGTATTGGATTTGATGACTCTTGACCTTGCGAAGATGGCGACGGTTGAGAGAAAGTTTGTCGATGAGTCGGTAAGTGTTTAACATCAGCTGGTTTTTTTTGTTTGGAATAATACGCCCGCATCCTGCGAAATCTTACCTAAAGAATTAAAACGGTTATTTTCTATTTTTTATAAAATCATTGTGTTAACTTTTAATTTTCGCGCAGGACACCCTGTTTCTTTTTCAAGTTCTTCAATCTGATTATCAGTTGGATCCGGTGTTTCTGAAAAATACGATCGCATATATTTGCTTCCAAACATAGTGAATCGTCCAGATGTTGAATTATATAATGAAGAAGGTATAGAAATAGCCATTGCAATCAACAAACACAATAGTTTGATAAATGATAATTTCAGCCACAGACAAAATAGTAGACGAATGATGTGAAATAGCACATGCAGACAACATTATTTATAACAAAATCAAAACAATGAAGAATATTCCTTTCGACGTGTGCGCCGTCTAATTAATACAACATTCATTGACTTTCCAATCAGACAGACAATGATCAATCAACGCTCAACACCGAGCACAAACGACAGTCATATGCATCCCAATAAATGTAACTATTGACTCAACAGAACGATCTTGTTAAGAATAAACATGTCCCCTCCTTTTCTACGATCACAAGCAGCCCTGTCACAATACCAATACGCGATTGCGGTACTGGTATTGATCGTAATGGTATTGACTAGTATCGATAGTGTTGATATTGGTATTGATATTACTATTGGTATTCGTATTCGGTCCTCAACTAATCTATATTGGTGCTATCCATAGGTCCTCAAGTACTCTACTATGGGGGTAACCTTAGGTCCTCAAGTTCTATACTATAGGAGTACCCTTGGGTCCTTAACTACTGTACTATGGGGGTACCCATGGCTCCTCAAGTGCTATACTACAGGAGTACCCTTGGGTCCTTAAGTACTGTACTATTGGGGTATCCTTGACTC
>JAJEKB010021111.1:111764-128723 GCA_022393335.1 Macrotrachela quadricornifera | reverse complement strand
GGTACCGTTGGATCCTCAAATGCTATACTATAGGGGTACCCTTGGGTTCTTAAATACTGTACTATGGGGCTACCCTTGGCTCCTCAAGTGCTGTACTATAAGGGCACCCTTCGGTCTTTAAGTAGTGTACTATGAGTGTACCCTTGGGTCCTTAAGTACTGTACTATGGGGGTACCCTTGGCTCCCCAAGTGCTATGTTTTGACTAGGCATGACACTTTAGCTTTTCTGTTAGTCAAAAAACTGGCCAATCAGATGGTAGCAAATTGTCACTCGCTTATGTAGTTGATTACCATGGGAGATTGTATGAGGACTTTTGTAGAGTACCTTTGATAACCTCAAATTGGCACGAACAATCCTACGATGCGTCATTATCTTCATGGAGAAAAAAGGCCTCGAAATCTGATTAGCTGAAAATCTTTTGTAACTAAATGTTCTCGGGCTTCTTCGTATCGGGAGCGATCGTGTCCAGGAATGACAGAGTCCGGTAAGCTCAGGTTCGGTACGTGCCTATGTTCCTCCATAGTATAGTACTTAAAAACCTAAGGGTACTCCTATAGTATTGCACTTGAGGTCTCAAGGGCACCCCTATAGTATAATACTTAAGGGTTCAAGGGTACTCTCATAGTATAGTACTTAAGGACCCAAGGGTACCTTTATAGTGTAGCACTTGAGGATCCAAGGATACCCCTATAGTACAGTACTTAAGGACTCAAGGGTATCCCTATAGTTTTGTGCTTGAGGACCCTAGGGTACCCTTATAGTATAGCAGTTGAGGACCGAAAGGTACCCCCCATAGTACAGTACTTAAGGACCTAATGGTAGCCCTATAGTATAGCAGTTGAGGACCCAAGGGTAGCCTTATAGTATAGGAGTTGAGGACCCAAGGGTACCCTTATAGTATAGCGGTTGATGACTCAAGGATATCCCTATAGTATAGCAGTTGAGGACCTAAGAATACGCCCATAGTATTGCACTTGAGGACCGAACAGTACCCTTATAGTATAGTAGTTCAATTCCCGGGAATCCCGGTACTGGAAATGACCGAGCCCGGGATTTCCGGTTTATTCCCCGGCTCGGTGCATGCCTAGTGAAGTAGTTGAGGACTGAAGGGTACGCCCATAGTATAGAACACAAGTTTAATTTGAATCATGTGCTGCATCAGATCCGATGTCATCGTCTTGAAGACAAAATGATTATCCTTCGTTTTTGGCTTCGTCATAGTGGAAGGAAACAATGTGGCGTTCGTTTTCAATATCTTGTGATCGTGGAAAAGGAGGGGACATGTTTATTCTTAACAAGATCGTTCTGTTGAGTCAATAGTTACATTTATTGGGATGCATATGACTGTCGTTTGTGCTCGGTGTTGAGCGTTGATTGATCATTGTCTGTCTGATTGGAAAGTCAATGAATGTTGTATTAATTAGACGGCGCACACGTCGAAAGGAATATTCTTCATTGTTTTGATTTTGTTATAAATAATGTTGTCTGCATGTGCTATTTCACATCATTCGTCTACTATTTTGTCTGTGGTTGAAATTATTATTTATCAAACTATTGTACCTGATGGCACCAGCAAAGCGTAAAAGATCGACTTCACCTATTAAGAAAGAACAGAAACCAATAACACAAGCTTTTCTTGATCATTTAACTGTGGACGAAGCAAAAGCATGGCGTAATGAAATTATTAACAGCGGTCCATATGTGAAATTAGTCAATCATCGTCATATTTCTTCGAATCTTACTGTGGATCAACTTAAATCAGCAACCAGCGTTGGACCATTCACTGGTGAGTATTTTATTTTGTTTATCGAAACGCTTAATATATTTGTTATTAGGAGCATATTTTACGAAATGGATGGAGTGTGAAATTAAAGAAAAAGATATGCTCGATCCTCCACGTAATCATTCAAGCTCGCGTGTTTGTCGAAATGGCACAGGATGGCCATCGATAACAGAAAAAATATCAACATTCTGTTGGTCAAATTCGTGGAAATATATTGATATATGTTCTCATCACATTACTCTACGGTCAATGAAGGAGGAATCCTTACCGTTATTTTGTGCGTCACGAGGTTCAAAACAAGGTCTGTTCACATTTTTTTCGTGCCAGTCTCATAAATACTTTTCGTTTGCTGCAGGTTCACATCTATGTGATACGATATGCTGCATATCGGAACATCATTTATTGGTTGAAACAATGGAAGAAAATGAATCTCGAAAATACTGCTTTGGTATTATGATGCGCATGTATAAAAACAGTTCCGACGACCACTGTATAACTCAGGTGAAGCCCTGCAAGCATGGAAGAAAGCTGAAAAATAGTACGTATGAACAACAACTTGAACACAGCTGTCGTAAAATTGAAGCTATTATATTTAATGATGGACATATTCCACTTTATAAATAGTAATTTTTTGATTTTGTGTAAATAAAAAACTATTGAAATTCAGTCACATATGTCACTGTGTTATATATAGCTTTTTCCAGAACAAAATAGTCATTCTAGTGAAAGATCATCTGTTAAAGAGAGAAAAAGTGCTCTTATAGATGTAACATTATCCGTTGAAGAGATAACAGATGACCTTTCAAATGTAACATCGATTTTTCAAAAGACAACAAGTGATTTTCCAAGCGTAACATCAATTGTTAAACTGACAGGAAGTGGTCTTTCATGTGTAACATTAACTATTGAACAAACAACAACTGGTATTTCAAGTGTAACAGCAATTGTGGAAGAGTGAACCACTACTCTTTCAAGTCTAATATTGGCTATTCAACACATAGCAGGCACTTTTTGAAATCTAACATTAACTATTGAACGAACAACAAGTGGTGTTTCAAGTGTAACATTAACTGCTGAACGATCAGCAGGTGCACCTTCAAGTCTAACATCCATTGTTCAATAGACAACAAGTGTTCCTTAAATTCTAACATCGAGGGTTGAAAAGATAGCAAATGTTCTTTTAAGTGTAGCATCAATTGTTGAAGAGAGAACAAAATTCGATTTAACTTTGACATCATAGTGGTAGGATTAAGAGGATTAGCTTTGCTTGTCGAAAGTTGTATAATAAAATTCAGCTCAACGAGTGAATAATTTAATTTAAATAATAATAAAAGAAAGTATGCAGCAGGAGACGTAAATGTATTAAAATAAACTTTTCATATATAATAATAAATAAATAAAGTGAATATATAAGTAGAATTTTCGATCTATTTTCTGTTGGAGACTAGCTGGCAAATATCGATCATCATCAGTACGTTTTTTAAATAACCAATAAACAAATTATTTATAACTAGAAAAATAATAATAATATATCATAACTGATCAAAATCATAACCTAATAATATCCAATATATCATAAAAAGATTTGATTCTCTTCTCAAGTTAAATATCATAAATTTCTATGACTTATCACTTGCAGTATAACAACTTGAGTTTATTAATTTGGATTTGTTTGTTTATTGTTATTATAATATTCATTATTATTATATTTTTATGATGTTTTGGATATTATTGGATATTATTAGGTTATGATTCGTGTTATTATTATTATTTTTCTAGTTATAAATAATTTGTTTATTGGTTATATAAAAAACGTACTGATGATGATCGATATTTGCCAGCTAGTCTCCAACAGAAAATAGATCGAAAATTCTACTTATATATTCACTTTATTTATTTATTATTATATATGAAAAGTTTATTTTAATACATTTACGTCTCTTGCTGCATACTTTCTTTTATTATTATTTTATTTTCATTATTAAAAAGATTTAATTCTCTTCTCAAGTTAAATATCATAAATTTCTATAATTTAATTTGTCTGTAAAACATACAAAATACATTCAAATAGCATGAATGAAATATTTGAATAATAAATGTATAGTCGATAGAACCTTACTCCCATGTATCGGTTGTTCCAGAATGTTTACAACATAATCTGCTCTACATTTATCTCTGTGCAGAGAAATGATAAAATTTCAGTTTCTCTTCAAAACATGCGTTGTCAAATTCTCTACAATAATTGTATGAAAAAATCTGTTTGGCTTCCGATGAATTATAAGATAAATGAGGGTGAGGATGTGAGGGAGAGAGTGAGGGATTGGGTGTGAAGATGAGGCGAGGTTCAAGAGTGAGGATCTTCTGTTGACCTCACCCTTACCTTCCCCCCCCCCCCCAACGTGGATCACGTGCTATATCTACCATAGGTGAATAGACCCAATTAATAGCATCAGCAGTTGCTTCTCGAGCTGCAATCCGTGCACTTTGTTCGATTAATGTCATATTCCATGTTGAACTTAAACCAAGAGGAACAGGAAAAATTGTTTTATGTCCATGAATAACATCAAAACCAAAGATTAATGGTATTTTTAAACGTGTACTATTTATTGCAAGTTCTTGTAATTGACGAACAGCTTTTGGAGTATAAGTATTGAGTATACCACCAACTCCTCCACGATGAATTTTCTCTCTTAGATTATCAGTTATATATGCACCATCGGCATTAAAATTAATACTGAGAAGATTCAATTGACCAATTTTTTCATCTAATGTCATTTGAGATAGAAGTGTATAAACGAAAGAATTCATACGTTCATCATATTGTGCCTGACTCTGTTTTGTATTTATTGTTAGTAGTAGAATAGTCCAACATATGAATATCTTCATGTTTAAGTAACTTTCACACAAATAAAATATTTGTGAGGTTTTTATTCTTCAGATGAGTAGTGAAAGTTTATGAGCTATCTAAAACAAACAAAAAGACATGTTTCTTCTAGTCTTACGATGTGTAGAACATACCAAAAGTGATAATACTCCTTAGGTCATTTCAAAATAATATCACTGACACTTATAAGCATATAGTAAGTTAAAAAAAAAGAAAAGGAGGGGTGGTTATCAGATCGTAAAATGGTCTCCAGGACTTTTTACACCAGATTCCTTATTGTTTTATATCAACTGAAAGATCCTATTATGATAAGCATTTCTGATGATGAAAATTTTTATTTTCTCACGGACATATAAAACGTTTGAGAAGCGGCAATATTCGATATTGTTGAGTATAAATCGATTTTTTGATTGATATGATATGGCATATCTATTCATATGGAGTGAAAGAGTAAATAAGATTTTTTTCTACGTCAAATAGTAGATGATATGTTCCTTCAACATTGTTATTTACATTAGCTACAAAATAGACTCGTTATAGTTGAGAAAATATTGGAAGAAGATACACACTACCATCGAAGTGCCGATTTTGACTAAAAATCAGTAATATTTTGTATATTTGCCTTTCATTGTCACTTACAAGAAACAAATTAACAACAGAATCGTATTCAGCATAAAAAATTAACCTTTGGTCCCCCAGGTGTATAAACAACTATAGTTGAGTTTACTCCACAGCGTGACATAAAACATTTATTCCGAATTCGGAAATAAATACTTATGTTTGAAGTGTCGCATTACATAGGAAAATCAATACATAGATAATCAGGTATACTTACGATGAAATTGAATACTGAAATATACTAAAATTGTGTTTGTATATCTTGAGTGCAAACTATCTTACGTATTTATATTCAATGACATTCGTGGGCTTTTATCAGTCATCTTTATTTACATGAATCAATCAACCGTACTATTTCATACACATCATAATGATGGAATAGATATGAGTGAATAATTTTCGTACACTTTTTTTTCATCACGTTACATTATACAGTTTTGTCTTTCCTTCCAATTCTTTACTCGGTGCAAGAAAAAAACAAACCAGTATATTTATACGACATATAGTCCTTTGACTAGATTTTTTTTCTTTTACTTCGTATTTCTTCCAAGAATGACTCAATATTTTTGTTCTAATGATATTATTCGAATACATCATACATTTTCCTTGCTAGTTTATTTTATCTTTCCCTTTTATTCTGATCATTCTTTGGTGTTTAAATTTATACGTATGCAAATCTATATGATCGAAAGGACTATAGTAAAAATAGTTCAGTTATCTGAGAGATTTATGGTTTGATCAGCAGCAGAATCCCAACGACATATATTACTACAATCATCAAACCTAACAATTTCCTAAAAGTTTGAATGGAAGTTGAAATTTTATTTTGATAGAATGAATACAAATACTAACTTGGGTGAGAGGGTGAGTCAAACTAAAGCCTGACGCATTTTGACTTTGCATCAGTATCTCAACACATCGAACTGTACATATTCGATATGACTTCTTTCCATATTTAATGACTTGAAATCAAAACAAACGATGCGCACAGGCCTCATAAAAATATCAAACGCGACAAATTCTTTGCAGAGCGAGTCAACAGGTTCTTGTCACGGTATGAACTATAACTCATCGTACTGGTCCAGATCAAAACTGTCAAGGATCTAATGAATAGCAATCATTCAGATATGTTCTTCATGAGAGAAAAATCCAAATATGGACAAGAAGAAATCGATCAAATCATTTCAAAGACTGTTCAGAGTCATCAAATGACAGTGAGTCACAGTCAATGATTGTTTTTTCATTCGTTCTTTTCTATTACATAATAACTAGAAAGACGAAATTTTTCTCAAATGACTAATGGATTTGAGTGATCGAACGAGAATATCATGAATCTGTAAATACTATTTATCTCATTTCTGTATATAAAAAACGTAGTTTTCTTTCTAAACAAAACCAATACTGAAGCAATGTCGGATTATATTCCACCGAAAAAGAGATTCAAATCATCGTTCGATATTTTATTAAATGAAATTTTCCTTCATATATTTGATTATTTAACACCAAATGATATTATCTATGCATTTATTGATTGTAATCAACGATTACAAAATTTAGTACTTACGTAAAACTATCATCTCAAAATACCAAGAACAAATCTCAATGGTTGGAATAAAACCCTTTCAGTGACTGGTTCACAAATTCAAACATTAGTAATCGATAATGATTATGTCACTATCTAATTAGATTTCTTTGCAAATTTAACATCAATTATCATTTCTTCGCCCTATAATCTACTTGATGGACAGCTCAAATCCATTCTCAATCATCGATGTTTTCAACAATTACATACATTGAAAACAGAATATGTCTTTTTCTCAAAACAGTCATATGATGAGGATGTTCCAGATGATAAACAAATCTTCTTCAAAACAATCCTCGATAATAACAATCATTTGCAAGTATTCAAATATCTTCCAGAATTTTTTATATTATCCAAACGAAATTTTGATCAACTAAACCTGAACATTCATTAACATTAGTTTGCTGTATTTAGACATCTTACTGACAGAAATATTTCATGACTACATCTGTCATCTAAGTATTGCAGGAAACCGATAATATTAATTCGACTTTGATCAAGACTAAGAATATTGTCCACGAGAAGATGTTGTGTTAATGATCGTTACTATTTATAATAAAGATTTGTTACGTTCATAATAAAAAGAGTTAGGAATTTATTTTATCTCGCCAACTGGAGCCAAATCGTGGATTCCATTGTTAGGTACTACGACACTAATAATATATTTTCCACATTATCAAGACTTTAAAACATACCATGGTATACACTAATGAGTCAACTGACCATATTTGGACATGGGATCTTGGTCACAAATTGATCCAATTCAGAAGAAAATGCCTTGAAAGTTTCACTTGAGAATAATGCTTCCGTCGCAAGATAGTCAACCCCTCATGAACGACTAATACATCCGCAAAACTTTCTGTTTTTGGACACTTCACTATATCGGATGGGAACCGGTCTTTTCAACTGAAATTTTCAAGATACTCTGTGTCATAAATAGATGTGTTTGTAAACAAGATCTCCAGAAGAAATATCATCATTCGGTTTATTAATGAGTACTGTAGCATCAGTTGGACTGAGAATCTGATAAAATGCATATAATTCTGAATAGAAAATAGAAAAACATTTATTAGTTTGCGATTTCTTACATTCTACTAACGTCTATGTTTTGCATGAAGTTTAAACTCAAAAGAGACTAGACAGTCGAAAAAAATTCTGATATCGTATACAATAATCTGACAAGTTGTGGAAAAGATTTCTTATCCTACTTGGTATTGTAAAGCAACGAAACTGTCTAATGCGCGACTGAAATTATTCAATTGTATACACAACGAAAAGTGGACGTTTTTCATGACAGTTATACAGTTGAAGGATAAAAATATTTTTCTTCACTCAAAAAATTAGAGGGATCAGAATAAAAGTGCCTGAGGGTATTAACTTCAGAAGACATTTTTTTACTTCGGTGAAACGAGTGCTTGTACGACATGTAGCATTTCATTTTTGTTTTTTCTGTATAACTAGGCAAAAAGTCAAAATCACTGAATTCTATTTCTTTACTCATACATCGTGGTGCTGTGCGAAGTAACTGTGATGTGATTTACGATTTCTCATATCGATACCTATCAAAGGTAACTAAGTTTTGGAATTTTCTCTGTAAAAAAAACTATTTATCCGGCTTTGTCGCCTATGAAGGAGTGTAATATAAAAGCAGCAGAGAACAAAGAATATAACATTTTTTCTGTTGAGTTCTTTGATGGTTTTAATATTGGTTTCGCTGCTGGTGCTCTTGTTTTGTTCGTGTGTTCACAATTTTGATGCTGGATGAATCGTTAGTTTTAAGCAAACAGACGATTCAACTCATTATGCGATGACTAAATGTGCTACTCTTGAAATGGCCTCCGAGTATCTTCGAGAAGTTTATAGTATCACTTGAGTACAATCCGTCATAAATATTCAATATGGTCGATGTCAGACAAAGCCCATTTATCAGGCCATCAATGTTGAGTTAGATAAACTGAAAATAAATAAGCAACGTTTATCTTCGACGATTACCACAATTGCTGAGTCGAACAGAAAACAAGATATTAAAGAAGCAACCAATGCGGCCATCCACTTTGATAGCGAACATTTTGATAATGGCGCCAAACTCATATCTCAACTATTAGATGCAACAATATCGATTATAAATATGAAAAACTATTACAAAGCAAAAGAAACATTCGGTGCATTACTACGTACCGTTCAAGATTTTTATAGTCATTCAAATTGGATTGAAATTGGTCATCGAGTGCCCAATAAAGGTATTGGAAAATACGAAATTTTAGGCCAATACGCCACGAAAAGTACGCGAACTTGTATTGATTGTAAAGGTAAATCATGTCGCACAAATATTGATCCAACTGACGGGTGGGCCAGATTAAATGGTGGTCTCGGTATTTTGCATTTTTTTCATCTATAGTTCGGCATAAAAAAAATTTTTTTTATCAAAAGATTTCCTGTCAAATTCTCTACAAAACGTAGATATTTTTATTATTTTAAATAGTCTCAATTATATTGAGACATACGATACAATCGATTCGTCTAAGAATTACAACTTTCAAACACAACATCTTTTCGAATTTTTTTCACCCTTCTTTTTAATTCTTCGATCATTGTTGTTTTGGATGTCGCTCTATTCCAATGGAGATGGCCTTTGTAAATTCATTCCAAATACAATAATCTAATGGATTAAGAACGGGACTATTATGTGACCAATAATCTTTATCGGTAAATCTTGGAAAACTGATTTAACACCAATTTTTTTATTTTTTTCAATTTTTCGAAAAAAATCCAAGTTTATTTTGCGATAATGAAAAGTGAAGATTTGCGGAAAGTGGTAATTTTAAAGCATGAACATGGTGATTGTCCAACGAAAGTTTTTCGTGATTTGAACGGGGTGATCGGCTTACGAACGATTGAAAGATGGTTTAAAATGATTGATGAAACTGGTTATATCAATTTGACAAAACCACTTGGTCCTCCACGTACAGTTCGAACAGAAGAAGCTATAAAGAAGGTCAAAAGAAAACTACAGAAAAACAAGGTATCAAGTCGAAAACTCGCACTTGAATTAGGTATGTCCCGAACAAGTGCTCGTCGGATTCTTCGCGATGATCTCGGCTGTCGAGCCTATAAATGTTCGATCGAGTCGGCACTTACGGAAGAGCATAAAGAAAGAAGAAAAAAAATTGCGAATTGGATACGAACAAATTTTCGAAAGCAGGAAACATTAAAAATTCTGTTTTCTGATGAAAAGATGTTCGACATTGATGGTATTTACAATACCCAAAACGATCGTATTTAGGCTGTAAGTCGTGAGGAAGCTAATGAAAAAGGTATATTCATCAAAAGAAAAAATTTCCTCAGAAAGTCATGGTTTGGCTTGGTGTCTGTTCAAAAGGTTTATCTCCTTTGGTGATATTTGATCAAGATACAGTCGACCATGATCGATACATTAAAGAAGTGCTTCCTGTGGCGCTTAAATATGGAAATTACGTCTTCGGAAATAACTGGACATTTCAACAAGACGCTGCTAAACCACATGTTTATCGATTACCACAACAATGGTGTCATGACAATTTTCCAGGATTTATCGACAAAGGCCATTGGCCACCTAACAGCCCTGATCTGAATCCATTAGATTATTGTATTTGGGATGAATTTGCAAACGCCATCAATTGGAAAAAAGTGACATCCAAAACAACAATGATCGAAGAATTAAAAAGAGGGGTGAAAAAAATTCGAAAAGATGTTGTGTTTGAAAGTTGTAATTCTTAGACGAATCGATTGTATCGTATGTCTCAAAGTAATGGAGACTATTTAAAATAATAAAAATATCTACGTTTTGTAGAGACTTTGACAAGGAGTCTTTTGATAAAAAAAATTTTTTTTTATGCCGAACTATAGATGAAAAAGATGCAAAATACCGAGACCGCCATTTAATCTGGCCCACCCGTTAGCATAGAAAAATAGAGCATTCTTTTCTCTATCAGAATGTGTAAGAAGAAACTTTTTTAAAGCTTAATATTTGGTTAAATAAGACCGGGCTACGAACTTTTGGTCTACCCTAAATACGCTTTCATTCAGAGAAAGATCAACGACTTCTTTTTGTGAAATAAAATATGGATCTTTCGCCAACAAAAGGCTCGCTTCTGTACCTGATCAATTTGATTGCAGCATTCGGTCATATCGAAGAACTGCTGAGTAGCACGTTGTGAACACACACAAGACATATACCTAGGGGTTTTTGAGGGTGCTGAGCCTGAATCTGCAGTCTATTTGCCTCGAAATCTTATTTGTTGGCCGGAAATCAACAGGAATTTAGCTGCAAAGAAAACAGACAACAACATCTACACTTTCGGGAAAACGATGAGGTACGGGTCTTTAGTGTCGTTGAATTTACGTCTGGGATCCAATTCTTTTGAAGTCTGATTGGTTGTGGTCCGCAACCATTAGGAATTCAGCTGCCAAGAAGCCAGCTAATCAAACTTGCGTTTTCGGGAGAAAAAATTTAGGTAAAGGCTTCTAGAGGCGATGAGTACGAATTAAGAGTCGAATCACCTCAAAATCTTATTCGCTAGTCCGAAACCAATAAGAATCGAGTTTTTGGGAAAACGAATATTACTGGATGATTGGAGGAAGGACATCAGGAATCGGAAGTCTATTGTGGTCGACACCATAATGGAGTACCCGTGGCTCTACTGAGTGACCCATGCCACATACAAATCACGTTTTAAGAAAATTGGTTTATTGGAGGTAGTGTGAGGCGGTGAGTTCGAATAAGTAGTCTATGAGATGCAAAATTTGTTTCTCATAGACATCGACTCCTTGGGTTGCTAAAGGGTCTCTCTCATAAAAATCTTTCTGTCTGTCTTTCTTTGCAACCAATCGGAATTTAGTGTGATTTCAGTAGTAAGAAGTACGATATATCGTCCTAATTTTCCCGATCAATAGATATTGGGAACGTGACGTTCTAGATCAATTAGATGTGGCGTTGTGCTTAGGTTCAATCAAAGCGAATTTTTCTTGCAACGCTGTCGAAGAATCGATTGTCCATGTAGGCTCCTCACTAGAAACACAACCAGACAGTCCCGCAACCGGAAATGTGATCAGGCGCGACCGGAGTCAGTCGGAATCGGGGATGATCAAGACAAGTATCTGCTCTTATAAATGCTTGACCAAGGCAAAAAGTCCATAGAACTAGAGCACTGCGGGACAGTCCCAAATCCCAAAAAACCCGTTTGTCCCATCCCGCGGGACAATCGGAGTTGTCCCAAAAATTTTTGGGGACGAGACAAACTGGATGGAGAGAACTTGAAGAAAATCTGGGGTGAGACAAGCGAGATCGAAACAATATAGAAAAAAATAGAGCACTGCGGGACAATCATAAGACCTGAAAAAACCCGTTTGTTCCGTCTCGCAGGACAATCGGGACTGTCCTATAAATTTTTCGGAGCGAGACAAACGGTATCGGAACAACTCGAGAAAATTTGAGACGGAACATTCGGGACGGGACACAAAAAAAGTTTGTCCTCCCAGACCTCTAGATAGAACTCGTAAGTTTCATCAAGCTCTTCTCGATCTAGACATGTAAGGATGAAGAATCCTTCACTTCTGATCAATTTTTCAATGCTAGTATTTCATATCCGCTGAGAGCAAGAATAGCCAGAATCGAGACCTAAAATACGTCCAAGAGCCAGAACTAATATCGAGACGAAAAATAGGATTTTATGCATGTCTACTCTCCACTGATTAGGTTTTCATACATTCTCTGGGGCGCAATAGGAGGTTTTGTTTGCATATATTAAGACTGAACTTTCTCGAGCAACGTTGGGTACTTCAGCTAGTTAAGTATATTTTCATTCAATTTGTAGTCGATCGACTATGTGCAAATGCAATTCATTCAAAAAATAAAACGCTTTTATGTCCAGACATTTTCAAACCGTTTTTGGTTTTTATTCAAGTGTATTGCTATTCAATCATTTAACGGATTTTGACAAAGATCAAAATGACATGCTTCACAGGCTTGGTTTACTTCTGCTTCACTACGCTGACCTCTTGAGCGGCCATTTCCACCATTCCCTATAACAATATTTCTGTTTGTCATTTTACTTATAATATAATCAATTGCATCGCGTAATTGAGCTTCGTTATAACAAGGTTTAACAAAAATTCCTGAATGACAATGTAAACACTGTTGGCCATATACTCGCATTTTTATTTGTCGTCTTAGTCGGTTAAATTTGAATAGCATGTAAGTATGACGATTGGATGTCCATGTATTCGAACAGCGTGAGCATATATACTGTAATCTGTAAGTGGCATAGTCAACTGGCCGTGCATTTATTCGTGACCATCCCTCAGTCGGTCCTGCTGCATTTACTGGTAACTCTTGAACTCTCCATGTATTATACACATGATTGAAGCTTGTGAATGTTCGTTGGACATCGTCGTAAACGATTTCACGATTCATTCTATTCATCATTCTTATATATGACGCATTGTTACTCGTCTTTTGTAACTAATATTTATATTTTGTCTGCTTCTTTTTCTTTTTAACCGATGTGTACACAACGGTCACGTTTCTTTCTCTAATGAAAATTCTAACAGAACAATAGTTTTTTTATGTTTTTTCACTGAAAGATCGGTGAAAGTGGTTGTTTTTACTTTATTCTTATCTGCTCTAATGTGAGAAAAATATTATCACGAGAAAATTTAACATTTGAATGTTTTTGTCTTCGTCAAAGACTTCTAACGCTACAATGAAAATGCATGTGGTAACTGATAGAATTTTGGTATGAGTTCGCTAATATGTATAACATACGTAGATACTTATTGAAATCAAAGATTAAAATTATTTTTCATTGTAAAAAAAAAACTTTTTTTTAAAGAATGTAGTGAGACTTCAGCGTATAAAAAAATAGCTAATATTTATTTGAACAGGAAAAAAAATGAGAGAAGCAATAATTATAGCACTATTTAGCAGTAATTTTTGAGCGATAAAATAATTTGATTTGAGCAGTCTTATATCATTAAATGAACAACAATTTAATCCTTAAATAGCAGTAAAAAATTCATGTATCAGCAGTAAAAAAAAGAAAAAGTACAATATTTATAGATGTAACTGGCAGTAAAAAATAGAAGAATGAGAAATTATTTTTGTCATTCTGTCAGTAATGCTTTCTTTGCTTTGCATGGTCTGCCCCTTTTCCTTTTTGATGCAATAGCCACATTTTTTGTCTCGGGTGAAGGTTTGCAATATTTTAATCTGATAAACATACCTATGATGTGCTTGCAAATATAGTTTTTGAAGAATGATGGGCAAGTGCGAGTTCCTTTTTTCCACTCTTTGCCATTGCTTGGCAAACATACGCGCCATATTTTAAAGTAAGCAGACTTGAATGTGTCAAATAAATTGAACCTACACGTCTCATATCGTTTTATTTCTTTATCCATTATTGTAGTTTCTTGATCAGCAAGCAAATAGTATATGGTTTGATTAGCATTTGAAATAGATATAACTTCTTTATTTAGTTTTACCGAATTATTCCCATCGGTTCAATGTGACTATGGAATTAGAAATATACAGTGCTATACATTGTGATTGAGCCATTTATAGAGGGGTAAATCAACATTACTGATAAAACATGAATTTCGCTTTTACTTTGTAAATGGTCACAATATATACAGTAAGCGAATAACAGGGAAAAATCCAAAAGGACTTGGAATTAATACGAAACGCGTTGAAAAATTGCAAACAAAAAATCAAACAGGCGAGAATAGTTGGAAAATCCCAATAGGTGGAAGAAAAAGAAGAAGATATTGTAAAAGCAAAGAAATATATAATAGAAGAAGACAAAAAACGTCTATATTGCCATATCTATGTAACATTCATCATTTGTATTATATACGAGCTAGCGATAACACGTATCGTTCGTTCTACGCTAATACGAGCACACATACGCGTGTCTAGTTATATTTATATATTCTATAGTTATTCTCATTATACAAAATGGCAGATGATGATGAGTCATCTAATGTTATTGATCAATTAAATTACAATTTAAGCATTGATGGCACTCCAAGTAATAACAAACGGCCTCGAACAAAATCTTTTGAAAATGAGACTTATCAATTATCTCAATCACAAGCAAAATTTTTAAATAATCGAATAGAAAATGGAAAGACAAGTGATCAGGATAAAATGACGTCATCTATACATGAAGGGAATTTTCCACCCGTATCCATTTCGTTTAAAAATGAACCTCAAGCAAATGATCGTCTTATAATAAATGATTTAATAACGTGGTGGAAATCACAATGTAAAAAAGACCTTAATATTGTCGGACGTTATGGTTACAAAAAGTGTTTATTAATTTTTGCCAATGATCTTGAATCTTTTGATTTTTTAATTCAAAAATCGCACTGGCCAAAGAAAATCCAAAAATCAGAATATGAAATGAAATTACCAAAAGTTTTTCCTTCTGATTTCTCTCTTGTAGTACAATACTTTCCTAAAAGCTGGGACGAGCAGGAGATTATTTTGGAAGTGAAAGAAAAATATCCAACTCTTGTCAAGCTAACACGATTATATGGTCAGAACAATACGACTTTAAATAGCGTCAAGGCACACTTCCATTCGTTGCAACAGGTAAAATCAATCTTACAAGAAAAATTTATATTCATAGGTCAGATGAAACTTCCAGTTAAAATCTATTATCAACCTGTACGAATACGAAAGTGCATGAAATGCTTCAGTCACGATCACACGACGAACAGCTGCTCTAGTCAACGAGTATGCATTCGATGTGGTCAACAGCATCCACTCAACAATATTTGTCAAAATGAAATTAAATGTGTTAACTGTAATCGAAATCATTATGCTGGTCATCCGTCCTGCCCAATCGTTCAGAAAAAACGTCGTGAATTAGCTGAACAACAAAAAATAAACAGATCGAAATTATTAATTAATACTTCAGCTGCACAATACGAATATATCAACAACAATCTCACTGTTCCAAATCTTGTAGGAGCTCCACCAGCAACGACCACAACAGCTAATTATCTGTCGACTGCTATGCATCAACAACAAAAACATTCAACACAACAAATTAGTTCACAAGATAAACCAATAAAAGAAAATGAACACATCGAACAATTACTATTAGCACATATGTCAAAAGTTGAAGCTCGCCTATCGACTTTGCGATCTACGTTGACGTCGCAATTGAGCGAATTAGAAATCAAAATCGATAATTACAATGACAGATTAAGTAACGTAGAACACATTATATTTAATACATTATTACCAGCAATCGAATCGATAACTGAAATCGTATCTGCTCCTACTCGTTCAAAAAATATGAAAGATCAACTATCGTCGATTAACAAAACAATCGTAAAAATACGTAAAAGTCATGAACATCAAACGAACCATTTATCTCGAAGTTTGGTCAATCAATCAGAACGATCAATTGTCTCTGATGAATATGACCAATAACAACTTAAACATTCAATTTAATAACTACAAGTACACTGAATTGTCTCATCAATATGAAAAGTTATGTACTAGTACATCGTCATTTCAATTGAAATTAGGTTTATCGGTATTAGAAGAGTGGTGCTGGACTTACTCAAGAGATGCTTTAATAGATCAATGGCTTCAACAGTATAAAGAACCAAATTCTTCATCAGTCTTCTTATCCATACTGAATTTCAATATTAGATATTTTTATTCCAATCGATATGAACTTATTGATATGATAGATCAATACACACCCACGGTCATCTGTTTAAATGAACTTGGTGCTATTACACCTCAAAGAGTGCTAGAGAAATTAATGTTTTCATACAACGTATTCATGAAGGAAGGCACTAATACTCATGGTGGAGCTGTTATCGCAATTGACAAGAAGATAAAAGCAGTACCAGTCGACATACCGCAGGCAAATATTGTTGCAGTAACTTTGAACAATGGACACAAAACTTACACAATCGTATCAGTTTATTCTCAACCACATGAACCATTACCAATTGCAACTCTTTCAATGTTAAAATCTACTTCAAAAAATATCATTATTGTTGGTGACTTCAATTCGAAACATGCCAATTGG